>MU016136.1:0-10249 GCA_011076525.1 Nettapus auritus
ACCCAGACGATTCTATAAATCTCCTCGCCTTCGCAGCGACCAATGCGTATCTTTGTGAACGACGACCGCCACGTGATGGCGAAGCACTCGGCCGTCTACCCCACGCAGGAGGAGCTGGAGGCGGTTCAGAACATGGTGTCCCACACGGAGCGCGCCCTCAAAGCCGTGTCCGACTGGATCGACGAGCAGGAGAAAGTCGGTGGGGAGCAGCCAGAGACCGAGGCCATGGAGACGGCGGCGGAGGAGGAGAACAAAGAAGGAGGGTAAGGCATCGGGCGGGTTTCGGTTAGCGAAAACGCTCTTGCTGGAGCTGGGAAAGACGCCGTTTTTCTTGGCTGTGGGATTAATTTGGGGAATAAACGTGGTACTGAGCGATTTTCCCTGCCCGGGAACGCTGCAGCAGGGCTCGTGCATCCTGTTGGAGCTTCTCCGATTGCTCCCTGAGCGCGGCTGCAGGCAGTTGTCTGGTTTTGGAGCCGCTGCCATCGTGCCCTGTCCCTTTTTTTTTTGGCAGGGATCAGAAGGCCACGGAGCAGCTGACCAGGACCCTCCGTGGGGTGATGCGCGTGGGGCTTGTGGCAAAAGGCCTGTTACTGAAGGGGGACCTGGATCTTGAGCTCGTTCTTCTGTGCAAGGATAAACCCACATCGGATCTCCTGGAGAAAGTGGCCGACAATCTTGGAGTTCAGCTTGCTGTGAGTAAAACCTCCGTGTTCGTCTGTGCAGGGAGCAGAACGAGCAAAATAAGTTTTAAATGGATTAAAAAAAAAAACCACCCGGTGTCGGGTCTGCTTTGACGTGCTCCGTTCTGCCTTGGAAACGTGTTTTTGGTTAGACCCGTAGCTCTGGAATCGCGTTCTCGATGAACTTCATCAACTGAAACGTTGCGTGCACGCCTCGTGCTTCGTTTCGGTTTGGTTTCCCTCGGAAAAAGCTGTTCCAAAGCACCCCCAGAAAGGAATGAGACCGGTGCTGAGCGGTCCCGTTCTGTTGCAGGCTATCACCGAAGACAAATACGAAATAATCCAGTCGGTTGGTGACGCCGCCATTGTAATCAAGAACACAAAAGAGCCTCCGTTGACGCTGACCATCCACTTGACGTCGCCCGTAGTCAGAGAAGAAATGGAAAAACAGTTAGCTGGAGGTATGGAAGACTGAAAAGAGCCAACAGTCGGTCTGGAGGCGTTTCTGTTGCTCATTCGTTGGTAAAGCGTGCTCTTCAGTTTCATCCAAAGTGGCAAAAACGATTTCCGTGCCGATTCCCAACTCCTCAAGACAACCCTGACCCCACGCGCTGGTGGTCGTGGTTTGTTTGGGCCAGGTTTTCTGAAACTGAGTAGCACCTTTCAGATGGCATTTTGCTCCTTTTCTTTTCAGTTTATTTTATTTTCCCTTTTTTTCCTTCGGCCTTTAGTTCACTAACGTGTCACGTTGTTGTGTTTCATCTTTTTTGTATCTAGCCATGTACGTGGCCTGCACAGTGACGTAAAAAAAAATACATATAAATGGATACATTTAAAAAAAAAAAAGGAAGAAAAAGAAATGGAAGGCTTCTCGTTAAATGACTTGCATGTAAATGAGCTCGGATGTTATAAATAGTTTGTGTTGCAGCAAGAATGATCGGTGCTCTGGGTCTCCTCGCTCGGCTGTTTGACCGGCCGAAGTTCCGAACTCCGGAACGTGATGCAGAGTTTTGGATAACGTTAGCCTCTCCGTTCGGCCTCAAATTTCTCTCGGAGCAAGACCCCACGGACGTTTCCTTTTTGCGCATCGATTCGCACGCCTCAAACGCTTGCTCCGTGCACTAGCCTTATCTAAAACCCTGGTCGTCGGCAACTTTTGAGCTCTTTGGGAGGAAAAAAAAACAAACCGTATCTTCAGTTTTGCTGCAGCACAGACTGGGAAATATTCTTGTGCTCTCTTGCCTGTCTATGGTTTTGATATCTGACCTCGTCTACCAAGCCTTCTAGTTTGTCAATTTTAGGGACGCTGGACCTTTGACCAACAGGACGCTCTCTGTCACGGGTCGGGGCCGGGGCAGTCAAGCCTTATGGGCGGAGGGGGTTCCCTTGATCCTAGCAAAGCTCTTCCCCCCGCTCCTCCACTAAAGCCACGCTCAAGAGCGGGGGTTTTACATCAAATTCCCCTCCGCTGCCTACCTCGTACGCTCCGGCCGCGAGCCGTAGAGGACCTCGGTCCTCTCCCGCACAGCATCACGCCCCGATCCTTCCTCGCAGAACAGATTTTAGCCCCATCCCCCATAACCCGACCTCCCTCTCTGCGGTTTTAATCGCTAAGCGAGGCCGAGAGGCGAGCGTAGCGCAGAGCACCCGGCCAGGTAAAGGAGCGAGATCACGATCATTTGGGAGCCTCCGCTGCCCGTAGGGAGCTGCCTCATCCCCTCTCCACCTGACAGAACCCCCTTGGTCAAACTGTGCCTTGTCTTCTTATTCCATCCACGAATAGAAACGCTATCAGTCAACGACTCCCCGGACGTTCTGGACAGGCAGAAATGCCTTGCTGCCTTGGCGTCACTGCGACACGCCAAGTGGTTCCAGGTTTGCATTTTGTTCTTATATTTGTCTTTAAGTAGAGAGTTTGTAAACCTTTTAACGGGCTAACTTTTTTTTTTGGTGTTTTTTTTTCGTTGTTTTGTTTTGTTTTTACTTAAAATACTTTAACGATGGACGATAGTTAGACGTGCTGGACTTAGCGTCTGTCAACGGTACAGCTGCTAAAGAAGCACTTAAGCAAATTAAGCCTTGGAAAGGAAGCTTTTGTAACGAGTAGACGCGTAGCTGCTGCTTTGCGTTAAGAGTAATGTCGCCTTCGTACACTCCAGTTGTCACCAGTTATAAAAATGCCGTGTGGAATACCGTTGACCCTTGACAAAGTAGCGCTGCAAAAGTTTAATGTCTGCCAACGAGCCAGTTCGGGGGCTTTTTTATTGAATGCCTGCTTCTGATTCCTCTTCTAGGCCAGGGCTAACGGTCTGAAGTCGTGCGTCATAGTCATACGCGTGTTGAGAGATCTGTGCACTCGGGTCCCCACCTGGGCACCGCTGAGAGGATGGGTAATTGTCCCGTTTTGTTGCTTCGGGGTCTTGGTACCGCTTCTCCAAACCCGCGCCCGGCTCCGTTTCCGGAAGTTAGCTGTAAGGACAGAAATTCCTGCGTGTTTTTCCTTCTTGTTTTTTTTCCCCTTAAAAGACACCCGTCAGCTTTCCACGAATTGTTTTGGTTTTCAGCCCGCGCTGTGAATTTCAAGCAGCTCCTGGGGTTGCGGTGACCGTAGGCGCGCGCCGGCTCGTCTCACTCGCCCCCCCAAATCTCTTCCAGCCCCTGGAGCTGCTGTGCGAGAAGTCGATCGGAACCGCCAACCGACCCATGGGCGCCGGAGAGGCTCTGCGGAGGGTTCTCGAATGCCTCGCCTCGGGGATCGTGATGCCAGGTTAGGTGGTTCTCTGCATTCCCGTTTTCAAAGGGACGCCGAAAAACCGCGATTGAGGCTTTTGGCGCGCTGTCGTGTTGCCTCGTGTTTGAGCCGTCCGGTGTTTTACGTGCAGGCAGCTTAGACTCGAAGCTCAGAAAGCCCCCGGCGTGCGTGGGTACTACTGTACCTTGCTGATACTTAGTGTGCTCGAAGCTATGGACCCATGACGTTAAACCCCGCAGAGGGAGAGGTACCAGTTCCCCACCGGTGTAAAACCCGGTTCTCCGAGTGCTTCGTGAGCAGTTTCCCCGAGAATTGTGCTTGTAAAAATAGCCCAGGCGAGTTTCAGAATGTTGGACATTGGATGGATCATGTCAGTCGGTGTTCTTCGAGAGATGAGTGTTGATTGATGCCAAGGGAATACTTAGTTTAGTTTCTTTAGAAACACCAGGATAATTCTCTGCATATCTTCCTTGTTTCCTGCCTTCAGATGGTTCTGGTATTTATGATCCTTGTGAAAAAGAAGCCACTGATGCTATTGGGCATCTAGACAGACAACAAAGGGAAGATATCACACAGAGTGCTCAGGTATAGTTTTGACTACAGATGTTACGAAAACTTGCTCAGTTCAACTGACTCTGAACTCCCGTATTGGTTACCGGTAGTATAGTAACCTCGCGGAGGTTGGTGTTAACTTTTTTAACTACCTAGTCCAGTAAAAGAACCACAAATGGGTCCCACACCAACAAGGAATTTGTAGCTTGGCCAACCAGAAGCAAAGTATCAGGTTTTAAATAGTGACTTGCTACCGCGACCCGTATTTTGGGTTGAACCTCAAAATTCAGAGAGTCCTATTTAAACCGATGAGGATTTTCGTGTAGGGGTGGGTAGAATTGGTCCTGTCTGAAACTGTGCAGTGAACAGAGATGGCTGCGGCAACCCGCGCGTCCCAGTAACATACGTTTCGTCTTTCTAGCATGCTCTGAGACTTGCTGCTTTTGGCCAGCTTCACAAAGTCTTGGGGATGGATCCCCTACCTTCCAAAATGCCCAAGAAACCAAAGAACGAAAACCCCGTTGACTATACTGGTAGGTAAAATAAAACCAATGAAAGAATGCTTGTATATATAAAAATAGTTACATGTAAAGAACGTTTATATGTATATAAAAGAATAAAAAAATAGAAAAATGGAAGAAATAACGTGTCTACAAGGCTCCTGCCGGAGTACTTAGCTCTTCTCTTACGGTTCTTGCAGTCCAAATTCCTCCCAGTACAACGTACGCCGTCACTCCAATGAAGCGCCCCATGGAGGAGGATGGAGAAGAAAAATCCCCGAGCAAAAAGAAAAAGAAGATTCAGAAAAAAGGTATTGAGCTAACAAGAGGTAGGTACCGAGGGCTGCCTGAAAGCTGTTCTCAGGCCGAGCTGGGGGGGCAGGTTGCGGAAGGACCCTTGCCGGTGTTCGATGTCGAGCGACGCTGTAGGCGGGAGTTGTAGGGCGTGTGAATTTGGGAAATAAAAGGGGGGAAAAAAGAAAACGTGGCCGCTGTCAGATTTTTACTCGGCACGGTTTAGTTGCTCACGAGGCCAACGCTGATAGATGAGAACTTGCTGTCTGAAATCGGTTACGCTGCTCCTAAAGAGATGACAAAAACTCTGCAAAATCTGTTTTTCTGTTCAGAGGAGAAACTCGAACCTCCCCAGGCCATGAATGCACTGATGAAACTAAACCAGCTAAAGCCTGGGCTCCAGTACAAGCTTGTGTCTCAAACCGGTCCTGTTCATGCCCCCATCTTCACGATGTCGGTGGAAATCGATGGCAGCACCTTCGAGGCGTCAGGACCTTCCAAAAAGACAGCCAAATTGCACGTGGCCGTGAAGGTAAGGGCCGTGCGTGGAAATCCCTGCTGCAGGGCTCTCGTTCAAAGCAGCCTCGAGCAACCCTTGCCCCAAAACGCCTAGGGCACGCGCGAGCCGGGGGTAAGTGCGCTGCGGTAATCCCTTCTCCCCCTTCTCTCACCCGAGGTGTTGCAAGACATGGGTTTACCCACGGGAGTGGAAGGCAAAGAATCTGGAAAAGGAGATGAATCAGCCGAGGAAACGGAACAGAAACCTGTAGTCGTCGCTCCTCCGCCCGTAGTGGAAACCGTTTCTACGCCCAGTGCTGCTTCTCCTCCTTCGGATCAGACCTCAGAGGTGAGGGCAGCCCAGCAGGGCCAAACACGCCGCTCGGATTCCTCGGGCTGACGTCAGGGCACGTCCCACGCAGCACCTTTTAGCTACAGGTCATTAATCGACCTGCCTTGAGTTCAGTCAGCGTGACAAAAGAATTTGAGGGGCGAAAGCATCGGGCAGGCTTATCCCAGTCCTGTCCCCCTCCAAAGTGGTCCAAAGCACGTTTTGGGAGCAATTCCTAGTCCGTTAGCGCCGAAGCCCTGAGAAAAACCCCGCTTCTTTGCTTGCAGAATGTGAAACAGCAGGGACCAATTCTGACGAAGCACGGCAAGAATCCGGTGATGGAGCTAAACGAGAAGAGGCGTGGGCTGAAATACGAGCTGATTTCCGAAACGGGCGGCAGCCACGACAAGCGCTTCGTGATGGAGGTGAGGCACCTTCCTTGTCCCCTCGATGGCCTCGGGAAGAAGTCCCCTAGGCCTGTCGGAGGCGCCGTTAAAATTGGGTAATTTTACCAAGCGCGTGTCCCGCGTTCCTGCCCTCTCCGTTCACACGCAACTTTTGGATCCCCTTTCCAAGGTGGAGGTCGACGGGCAGAAATTCCAAGGAGCCGGCTCAAATAAAAAGGTGGCAAAAGCCTACGCCGCCCTGGCCGCGCTGGAGAAGCTGTTCCCAGACGCTCCCGTTGCCATCGAGCAGAACAAGAAGAAACGAGCCCCTCTGCCCGCCAGGGGAGGACCCAAGTTTGCAGTAAAAGTGAGTAAAATCAGTGCTTTTGTGTAACGTAACCGGCTTCTCTCGTACCTCTGAACGGTTTCAATCCCTCCATTGGGAGGAGAAATAAGAAAACGTCCGGAGAGAAACCGGGATCTGCTTGATTCTAACCAGAAATTCCGCTGGGATCCCCATCCTGGGCCAGCCTGGAGTTAACGGGCCTCTCTCCCCCCTCCCCAGCAGCACAACCCGGGTTTCGGGATGGGCGGCCCCATGCACAACGACGTCCCCCCGCCGCCCAACATGCGCGGGCGAGGAAGAGGAGGCAACATCCGAGGCCGCGGCCGAGGCCGGGGCGGCTTCGGCGGCAACCACGGCGGCTACATGAACGCAGGTGAGATGCCGCGCGCGTCCTCCTCCCTGCTCGCCCAGCCCACCGACCTCCTCCATCGCTCGGTGCCCTGACCCGTAGCGTGCCGGAAAACAAAGCTTTTTTTGCCCTCGATTTCATCGTATCCAACCGTTTTGTTCTGATCCAGGTGCTGGGTATGGAAGCTACGGTTACGGAGGAAATTCCGCCACGGCAGGCTACAGTAAGTGTCCCTCTCTTTGTTTTCTGGTGCCCGTCAATCGGCTGGGGGTGTGAAGCGTGAACGGGGTTGCGGCGACGCGCTCGTGCTGACGCCGTCCTCAAGGGTTCTCTTTTTTTTGGAGTGAGAATTAACCAAAGACGGCCTTTGTACCGGTGTAAAAGTTAAACTCGAATCCCGGTGACTTCACGTTTCCTCTCAAAGTGTGAATATTTTAAATTTCTCTGCTTTAAGCCATGCGAAGCTATCAGCCACGCTTTTGAATCTGATTTTCCTGAAAACGCACGGCCATTGGTCTTGAGAAGAAGCCTTCATTGGGGGGTGACAGGAGCAGAGAAATCTAAAACAATCTAAACTTTCAAATGTGGCGCATTTTGCCCTCTTCCAAAGAATTCTAATTTTTTTTTTTCTCTGCTCTGTCTCCCCCTTTTGTAGGTGACTTTTTCACAGACTGCTACGGCTATCATGATTTTGGGTCTTCCTAGATCATCTAAAAGCATTGCACAAAACAAAACAAAAAAACACACAAAAACACACACAAAAAACCACAAAAAACACAGCTTTTTACTCCAATTTTCTCCAACTCCAAACCCCAAAGTGTTCGTGCCGTGTCCCTGTGCTTCACTGGGTTTCTCAACAGTGGCTTTCCACCGCAGCTTGTCTGAAACGCTCTTAGCCTGCAGAACTTAAGAGAGTGGCAGTTTTTATTGTGGTTTGCCTTTGAACTCGGTCGTATCGATGTGCACCGCGGGGGGAGCTACCCGTCCCAGAACGCGTTTTTCTTGGGCACTTGGCACAAATTTCCAAGCCGGCTCCGTTCAGCGTGAAGGCAAAAAGCCCGTCTTTTGCTTTTTTTATGGAAAGCATTACTTGATTTTTAAGAACCGGGATACCGAAGTGTTTTAATCTACCTTTGTCTTAATTTACAGCAGGTTTTGTACAAATACTTGAGCCTTTTAATAAATCCCAGGAACTGGGTACATGCCTCTTGATATTGGGAAGAATTTTCAACATCTCTGAACCTAGTACAGCCCAGCTTTTCTGAGCATGCAAAAAGGAAAAACGTGTTGACTCTGTACGTGGACTCGTGCGCGCTAAAAATTAACCCTCCGCCCTTTGTAACACGCCGGGGGGTTAACGCGGAGGGACGTGGCTTCGTGTGGCTGGTAGCTAGCGTACTTTCCAAGGTATTGTAATTGTGCTTCCAGTACTGATCCAATAAATATCCAGGCGTTAGGAGTTAGCGCGAACATGTGAAGTCTTTAACCTCTGGAAACGCGTGGACTCGCTCGCGCCGCGGAAACGGGCCAAGCATAAAGGGCCTGAAGCACTTCAGCCGGTGCCTCTCCTCGCCCCCGAAGTGCTTTTGTTCCCCGGGGAGTTGATTTGTGTTACCTGGGGGATGAAATTTCACTGGAATTAGGAACCGCAGGAAATCTGCAGTCGGCGAGACGCGAGTCTCTTGACCAATTCCGAGGGCTCGGTCCTTTATTCTTGCCGTAGCGCTTGTTGGTTTTTTTTTTCTGTATTTTTTTTCTGTTTGTCACTGTTTTTTAGCTGCAAAGCCTGCACCGTGGCGTTGATTTGGCTCGTGGGGCTCAGCGACGTCTGAGTTAACTCAGTAACGAAAGCGGTTAAATAAAAGCGAAGCGAAACAAAAAAAAACCCTCCAACCCGCGAAGCGCCGGCTGACAAATTTTTTAATGTCCAAGGTTTTTAGTGGGTATTTTCAAAAATGGTAATAATAACGCATGCCCTCTGTCCATTTTTAGAAAGCTGTTGTTTAAAATAGCGACTTTTTATACGAGGGAATAGATCCTGTCCTCAACGAAGTGAAAAACTGCCATTTTTTTAAGCAATTTCTTGTAACTCATTGGGCGTTGGATATTTTTATTCATTAGCTTTGGTGTAGGGGAAGCCGAAACCCATTGGCTGCCAAAACAGCCCCAAAACTTCATAGTTAAATATGAAGTCTTGATATCAAACTCGGCGATTTCCGGAAATTTCGGCTCCTTAACCGGGAGAGACTGACCTCCAGCAGCCGCAGCTCCAACTTAAAGGTCTTAGCCCTTGACCTCTCGCTCCGGAGCCGTCCCACGTGTCTTTGAACCAAATCCGGGGATTTTAACACGAGGGTCGGAGCGAGGTGTCTCGGCGTCGAGCTGTTTTCGCCGCGGCTGGAGAGAAACGCGTTGACCGAACCTTGTTCCTACACCACGGAGTCGAGGTCTGCGGAGGAGGAGGAAAACATCGCGGGTAGCGTAGCAAGAGGAGGTAGCGAAGAAGGGATCGAGGGGCTCCGAGGATAGCTGGAGCCCTGAGAAATACGAGCTAGGTGCCTTGAAGCTCTTCACAACACAACCACCCCACGAATTTGGGGAGCAAACTCCGACGGCGCCTTCGTGAGCTGTTCCCGTAGGGTAATGTGGAACTGCAGAGGCACAGGGCTTGACTCCTTGTGTCTTTTTAGCCAAATTCTCACCTCTCTCGTCTTTGGCACGAGGTCCTAGCAAAACCTCTCCTCTTTAGAGGCGTTCACGCCGTTACGGACACCGGTGCAGGTTTTTAGTTAGATTCTAGTGGCTTTTATTCCTCGAAATACGTTAGTTTTGGGTACGGCGAGGGTAAGTCTTCTCACCCGAAGCCCAACACGAAGAGCGCGTTGGAGCCCAACCTGCGTCCGTTGGGCAGGAAGAGAATTGCTCGGTAGTTCAGAGCTTGCCTGTAGTACTCTTGATAAATAAAAGAAAAAAACAAAACACAAACTCTTGGCTACGCTGTTGCATCCAGGCCTTCTGAGCTTTTCTTGGGTCCGAGGTCGTGGCGTGGCGCCGGACTTTGGAGGCGCGAGGTCTCCACCCGCCCGGCTCGTTGCTGCTCATCCGCCACCTAAATCCTTACTCGGCGTTGGACGGCCGGTGGTGTAATTCCTCGTTAGGGAAACGAGTTTCCTCCTCGTCCCCACCTCTCCCAGCGGTGGAGGCTGCAGCCGATGGCTTGCCTCAAACACAGCCGGAGCACCAGAAATTCAACCTTCGTAGAGCTTTTTAAGTCAAAACCGTTAGTTTTTTTTTTTTTAATGCACCTTACAATAACTGCAGAGGCCCCGAGCCTGGTTCTCAAGCCGGGGGTCGTGCTGGAGTGAAAACGGGGGGAGAGCCGGCTCGGCGTCGCTCCGTGAGGTCTGAAGGGACCTGGCCGGCGGCACGACGCCCATGGTTTCATGTAGCCTTGCGCCTCTTGACTTGAGTGGGGCATCTCCGAGTCCTTGGAGCATCTCCGAGTCCTTGGAGCATCTCTTAAGTCCTTGGAGCGTCTCCGAGTCCTTGGAGCGTCTC
>JAACYP010026802.1:0-13905 GCA_011076525.1 Nettapus auritus
CCCCCCCCCCCCCTCCCATCCCCCCGTGTCCCCCAGTCCCACGGGGCCCAGGGGTCCTGTTGGGGGCAGGGAGGGGACGACCAGGGGACGATCGTCCCCCCGTCCCCATCTCGGTCCTGCCGCCCCCTCCCCATTACTTGGGGTGGCTGAGCCCCCCCCCGGTTCAGGCCCTGCTGTGGGCCCGGTGTCACCTCCACAGGGCGACGAGGGGCGGGCGGGGAAGGATGAGAGGAGACGGGAACCACTGTTGTGTCATGTGGTGTCACCGTGTGCCGTGATGTCACCGTGCTGTGATGTCACTGTGTGTCATGATGTCACCCTGCTGTGATGTCACCATGCTGTGATGTCACTGTGTGTCATGTCACCCTGCTGTGATGTCACCCTGCTGTGATGTCACTTTGTGGTGTGATGTCACTGTGTGCCATGTCACTGTGTGCCCTGATGTCACCGTGCCCTGATGTCACCGTGCCCTGATGTCACCGTGCCCTGATGTCACAGTGCCGTGATGTCACAGTGCCGTGATGTCATTGTGTGTCATGATGTCACTGTGCTGTGATGTCATCCTCCCCTGATGTCACTGTGCTGTGATGTCATCGTGCTGTGATGTCACTGTGTGTCATGATGTCACTGTATCATGTCACTGTGCCGTGATGTCCCCATGCCGTGACATCATGGTGTGCCAGCGCTGTGCCCGACGGCTCCGTGCCGGCAGCAGGGGCTGTACTGGGAGCACTGGGAGCTCTGGGAGCCCCCATGGGCCCCCGGGGGCTGAGGCGGCCGCAGGCCCCGTCGCCGTGGCAACGGCCGGGTCCCCGCCCGGCAGTCCCCACGCGGCGCGCGGAGCGCGCCCATTGGCCAGAAGTTCAGGCGCTCGCTCTGATTGGCCACCCCGCCTCCCCCCGCACACCTGTGTTCGCGCGCCCCCTTCGCCTCAGCCAATCGGCGCCGAGCCGCGAGGCCGAGCCAGCCGGGGCCGGGCGGCGGGGCGCGCCCTTTCCTTGACGAGACAGGCGGCGCGGCCAATGGGGCCGCGCGAAGGGCGGGGCCGACTCGCACCTGGCAGAGGGGCGTTGCCGGACTGGCCCGGCCCTGCGGGGCGGGGCGAGCCCCCCCTATCGGCGGCCGGGGGCGGGGCCCACCTGGGCGGGGCGGGGGCGCACCTGGCCCGGGGCGCGCAGTGCGGCGGCGGCGGCGGCCATGGTGGGAGCGGCGCTGTGGGGCGGCCCCGGGCTGCTGCCCCTCCTGCTGCTGTGCGCGGCGGCCGGTGAGTGCCGGGGGGTCCCGGTCCCGGTCCCGGTCCCGGTCCCGGTCCCGGTCCCGGTCCCGGGGGGGTGGAGGCGGGTTTGCCCGTCGGGGTTCCCGGTGCTGGGGCGGTGTCGCTGGGGCGGGGGCGGCCGTGGGTCCGCCGGTGCTCGGGGCCGGGACCGGGACGGGGCAGGGGGGGTTCTGGCGGTGGCCCCGGGGGCGATGCCCAACACCACCCTGCCCCCGGTTCCCGGCCGTGGAGCTCGCTGTCAGCCACCGGCGGTGCCCGCGGGGAGCACGGCGGTAACGGGGCATTGATAACCCGGTGGCGGTCGCACGGCACCGGGACACCGCCCACCCCGTTATTCCCGGTACGGATGCTTCCGTAGGCGCCGGGCACCTCCGCTTCCTCCACGGCCTCGCCACCATCGCCTGGCCGGGGACACCGGGGGACAACGGGGGACACCGGCACCGGGACCCCGGTGGCACCGGGGGCACCGTCCCCCGTCCCCGATGGCGGCGGAGGCTCAGGGCCCGGCCGGAGGAGCCGCTCCCGGTTTGTGCCGTCCGTCGGGGCTGCAGCACGGTGCGGGCAGGGCAGCGCCCG
Source organism: Nettapus auritus (assembly GCA_011076525.1). Lineage (NCBI taxonomy): Eukaryota > Metazoa > Chordata > Aves > Anseriformes > Anatidae > Nettapus > Nettapus auritus. Next base: position 1,853 of record JAACYP010026802.1, read on the forward strand.
GTGACCCCGTTACCGTCCCCGTCCCCACCCAGCCGGTGGCGGTGACTCAGGGCACCGGGGGCCGGGCGGTGGCCGCACCGGGGACATCCGGGAAGGAACGCTGCGGAAACGGCCCCCCGCCAACACCCCACCGGCCTCATGCTGCGGCCATCGCGGGGACGGTGACGGGGACGATGGTGGGGACCCCGCCACCCCCGGTGTGTCCCCGGTTTCGGGTGGCGAAGGCCGAAGCCGAGCGGTGTGGGGGGTGCGTGCCACCGGCCCCCCTCCCCGCCGGCGGTGGCCTTCCTGTCCCCGCGCGATGACGTCCCCTCCTTTGTCCTGGGACAATTCCGGACACGGGTCGGGGATCACCCGAGCTGGGGCTGGCGCCGTTGGGGCTCCCGGCCCTCTGTGGCTGCAGGATGGCGGTTTTGGGTGTTTCTCCCCCAAAACGCCCCGAAGCAGCCCCCTCGCCCCGCAGGTCGTGGCACGGTGCGGGGGGCTCCTGGCGGCTCGGTCCCACGGCCGCATCCTGCGGCTGTGCCTTTTCCTGTCCCCGGGCCGGGTTTCCCGTCCCCGCCGTGCGCTTCCTGCGCAGCCGGCACGCGGCGGGAGCGGGGTCCCTTCCAGGCGGCCCCTTCCCGACCAGAGCCGCAGCTCCGGGCACCGGCCCCAAACCCGCTTCTGGTGCTGAGCCCGGCGGTGTGCGGCCCCCCTGCCACAGCCGGGACCCTCGGCGCCAGGGCCCAGCGTCCTCCTCCCCCCGGGTTTCGCTTGGCAGCGGCTCGGGGAGCAAAGTGCAGGCGGCTCCGGGCCCGGGCGGTTTCGGTTCCCGGTGACGGCGGCCGGCCCGGCCTCTCCCATGGCGTGACTCACGGCCTCCGCACGCCGGCCTCAAACCCACCGCGGCCTCGCACCGGGCTCTTTCTCCGGCCGCACCGGCGAGGTCCCGGCATGGGGCTCCGGTGAGCGGCCTCGTCCGCCTGGAAGCGGAGGTCGGAGGCCGGAGACGAACCGGGAGCCCCGGCCTCGGCTCGGCCCCGTTTCGCCGCCTGTGCAGGGGGAAGCAGGATTTGTTTGGCCCCGGTGTGCAAGGGCGGGCGTGCACACGTGTGCCAGGCAGGTGTGTGTGTGTGTATGCACGCGTGTGTGCGAGGGCAGGGAGTTACGAAACACCCCCGGGGCTGCCCCCGGTCGGTTTCCTGCGAAACCAGGAGGGCCGAGCGGAGGTGAGGCCGCAGCAGGTAGGACAGGATTTTCCAGCTGAGGCCGTGCCACAGCGCGGTGTCACCTCTGCCCCAAGGCTCCCGGTGACCTCCGGCAGCGGCTCCGGTGTCACCGGGTGGCCACGGAGAGGGGGGGGGGACGACACACGACAGCAGTGCCGGGGACCCCGTCCTGCTGTGCTGCGGCCGGTCCCGGTGCGAGCCGTTGGCAGCCGGCCCAGCACCGGGTCCCCGCGCTGATAAACCCCACGGTGCCGAGGTCGGGAGGTGCTGTTAAAGGCTAACTGCGGCTGGAGACTGATTAACGAGCCGAGGGAAACAGCCTGGGCTGAGAGGAGGAGGAGGAGGGAGGCCGGCCTCGCTGTGGGTGCCTCCGGCCGTGGGCCCCTCGGTGCCTGCGCCGCCAGCTGGGGACGGGGACGGGTCCCCGAAGGCTGGCAGGCTCGGCAGCCCCCGGCACGGCTCCGGCGTCCCTCAGGACCTGGGCTCCTCCTGGCGCCTCCCGCGTGTCTCAGGCGCGTCCCTTCCTCCTGCAGGGTCCCTGGTGGGTGCCCAAGTGACCTCCGAGATGAAGCAAGTGCCCGAGAACAGCGGTGAGTGCCTGGATCCGGCCCCCAAAGCGCCCTTCCCTGCTGCCCCTGCAGCGGGGCTGCCCCCACCAGCTCGTCCCGGACGCCTGCTTTGTGGCTGAGGCACCGGGCACCCCCCGAGCACCCCGGCTCCAGCCGACGAGGGGGTTCCCCGGGCTCTCGGGGTGTTCCACCAGGGCGGATTCCCTGAGCCAGGGGGTCTTTGGGGGCTGCAGCCCCCTGGCTCAGCGCCGTCTCTCCCCCGCAGCCGTGGATATCCCCTGCACGGCGTACAAGTACAGCACGAGCAGCCCCCGCATCGAGTGGAAGTTCCAGAAGGGCACCTCGCTGGTGCTGCTTTACTACGGCAACGAGCTCACCGGTACGTGTCCCCCCCGCAGCCCCTCAATCCCTTCCCTTGGGGTTTTTATCTCCGGTGGGGCCGCGGCGTCCGTCCGTCGGCTGCCCCCCGACCCCTCTCCTCTCTCCGCAGAGCCCTACAAAAGCCGCGTCCAGTTCTCGCCCACCAACATCCGCTTCAGCACGGTGACGCGGGAGGACACGGGGAAGTACATCTGCGAGGTGGTGGAGGGCAGCCAGATCTCCAAGTCCGAAGTCAACCTCATCGTCCAAGGTGTGCCGATGGTCCTCGTGCTGCCGGTCTGTCCGTCCCGCAGAGCCCCCCGTGTCCCCACGCGGGGGGAGCCAGCTGGGGTCGGGATGCTGGAGCTGCCCTCCCGCGCTGGCAGTGCGGGTGAACCCAGCAGATTTAAGGAGCCCTAAGGCTCCTTCGAGCCCCGGGGAGCCCGTTACCGGCTCGGGCGCTGCATGTAGGGCTGGGCGCCGGGCTCCTCGCGGTGGCTTCAGGGGACGCCGCTTTCTGGTGGCACCTGGGGCCGGCTCCGCCAGGTGCCCCCAGCACCAGGGCTCTCCTCCGGCCGGTGTTTCCCCGTGAAACGCCTGCTCTGGCCGTGCCCTGCTCGGGGTGGAACCGAGCTCTTCCTTCCCTCGCCCCACTCCCGCAGTGCCTCCCTCCAAGCCGGTGGCCCACGTCCCCACCTCGGCCACCATCGGCAGCAAGGCCGTGCTGCGCTGCACCGAGACGGACGGCTCCCCGCCGCCCACCTTCCGCTGGTACCGGGACACCATGCTCATGCCCAGCGACCCCAAAAGCAGCCTGACGTTCAAGAACTCCTCCTACACGCTGGATTCCACCACAGGGGAGCTGGTGAGTGCCGGGCCCTCGGGACGCGGGGACCCCCGGCCTCCGCAGCCACGCTCTCATTCCTCTCCTCTCCTGTCCAGACCTTCGAGCCCGTCAGCAGCTTCGACACCGGTGACTACTACTGCGAGGCCTCGAACAACGTGGGCTCCCCCCAGAAATCAGACGTCGTGCACATGGAAGCCAGTAAGGAGCAGGGCTGGAGGCCGGGGCCGTGCGGGGCTTCTCCAGGCTCCGCTCGGCTGCGTCTGGCACGAGTCATGTTCCGGGGAAAACAGCGCCCGGTTGTGTGTCAACCTGTTACCCTCCAGCCTTCAGGGTTCAAAGGAATGCTAATTAGCTGCACTGTTAATGACCCTGCTGTTTGCTCTCCCGGCAGCATGGGTTGAAACAAGTCCTTAGAGTGATGCTATGGAGGTGGGAGGGAGGAAGCTGCCCTTGGAGATGTTAAAATGCGGCCGGAGCCGGCTGGGGCAGCCCGGCCCTCGTGCGAGCCAGGCCCAGCGTCGAGGCTGACCCGCGTTTGGACTGGGGCTCCTCTGAGCCCCTTCACGCCCCTCTGAAGTGGGGTCCCTGCCATTGGGCCGGGTTTGTGGGTGTCGAGCTGGGGGTTTGAGCCCCGACAGCCGGCCGCGGCCCCGGGCTGGCATCGAGCAGCCCCCCGACAGCCCCCCCGTCTCTCACCAGACGAAGTCAATGTGGGCGGCATCGTGGCCGCGGTGGTGGTGCTGCTGATGGTGCTGGCGCTCATCGCCTTCGGGATCTGGTTCGCCTACAGCCGGGGCTTCTTCAGCAGTGAGTACCGCGCCGCCCGCCCGTCCCCGGGGCTCGCTCGCTTTCCCTGCGCCCCCCCCTAACGTCCCTGTCCCGTTTCTTTTATTTCAGAGAGAAAAGAGTAAGTGAGCCCGGATCGCTGCCCTGCGAGCCTCCCCCGACCTGTCCCTGTCCTCCCTGCTCCCAACCCGTGTCCGGAGCAGGCTGGGACCGTGTCCTGGTGTCAGCGGGTGCCCGGGAGGGGGGGCGGCGCTGTGGGCAGCGTGCCCCCCCCTAACTCGCTCTCTTTCTGCAGCACCACCAGCAAGAAGGTCATTTACAGCCAGCCCTCGCACCGCAGCGAGGTGAGTGCGCCGTGCCCCGGCGGGGCGCTCGCTGGGCACCGAGCGCGACGGGAGCTCGGGGGGGGGTCGTGTCCCCGGGGGGGTCCTCAAAACACTCAGTGGTGCCCAGCCACGGGGCTGATGGCCCAAGGGGCAAGCGGGGACCTTGAGCCGCCCTCGGGACGGCGGCGAAGCCTCTGGCATCCCGCAGCAGCCGGAGATGGGCGCCCGTGGGCTTTGCTGGCCACCCGGAACGGTTCCCAGGGAGACCGGCTCCTGCGGGCACTTGTCATGCAAAGCGGAGAGGGGGCAGCTGCACAAGGCCTGCAGGGACAAAGCGGGTCTGGGGGGGCTCCATCACTCATCCGGGGGGTTTCCATCGCTCAGGACGGCGGGCTGGCGCCGCACAGCACCCCTGGAGCAGGGCAGAGCCCTTCTCGTGTCCCTTCCCCAAAAGAGCGGTGCTCGCCCCGAAGCCCGGTGGTTGTGGCGCTGTCGGGTGCCCGAGCCCCCTCCTCCAAGCCAAACCCCGCAGGGAGCAGCCCCCTGCTCCCAGCCCGGGGTTCCTGTGGGCACCCCCTTCGTGTCCCCCCCGGTCCCCGCTGCCGGTAACGTCCCCGCTTTCCCTCCGCAGGGCGAGTTCAAACAGACGTCCTCCTTCCTGGTGTGAGGCCCCTCCTGCGCCACGAACTGTTGTAAATGTTTTCTAATTACTGTAGCTGTGATTTTTAACTATTTTTTTGTTTGTTTTTTTTTAAGTGCTACCTGGTCCCCTGTGTCTCTCCCTACCCCCTTGATTTTTTTTGGGGGGGGTAGTGGCCTTCCTCCCCCCACCCCAGCCTCCCAAACCGGTGCCTTGCTGCCCCGGGGTCCTGTGCCCTGTCCCCACGCAGGGGCACGGCGGCTGCTCGGGGACAGCGCCGCGTCCTCGGAGGGGCCGTGGCCGTGGGGGTGGAACCCCCTCTCCTGGGGTCTCTCCTGGGGGTCAGGGGTGGGAGTGCATCTCCCAGCGCCGGTCCCAGCTGGCCGCTGGTCCGGTTTCCCCCTCATACTGGGGGCCGTTCTCTCGTAACCAGCCGCGCGATGTTGTTGGTGGCTCTCGCTGGAAAAACATCAATAAAGCTGCCTTCTTGTACCGAGTGCTCGGAGCCCTGGGGACGGTGACACCACTGCGGCTGAGCCCTGAGCGGGAGGGGACCGCCGGCCACGGGTGGCACGGGGGGGACACCCCCCGGGACCCCTGGGCATGGGGCTGTCGCTGCGAGCGCGCGGGCAGAGCCCGTTCTGCCTGTCAATAGCACTTTTATTTAGTAACTTTGTCTTTTCTCCCCCAAATCGAGGACGAGCCCCCGAGGTGCCCCCAGCAGAAGCAGGGCTCGAATGAGCGAGTCTTTCCAGGGGTGAAACCTTTCTTCCCCGTTTATATATATAGAGATTAGTCGCACTATATATATACACGTGTGTATGTAACCTGGACTCGGTGCAGCGAGGGAGGATCAGCCCCGGGCCGCGGGGCTGCCCGGCGAGGCGCGTTAATAGGCGGAGGCTCTACGTTAGCAGCAGCGACGTGCTCGAGGCCCGTGGCGGCTCGAGCGGGGACGCGGCGCCGCGGCCGTGTCCGATTATCGGTGACACCCCGGTGTCCCCATCCCGCGGGCAGGGGGCCGGGGGGCAGCGTGGGGAGGGGGCCCCGGCTCTGGGGGCAGCCTCGGTGTGTGTATGGGGGGGGGGGGGGTCCTGCCTCAGTTTCCCCCCCCTTGGCACGGAGCCGTCCCGCTCCTCCCGGCTCGCCGGGGCGGGATCGAGCAGCGAGGCGGCTCCCAGCTGGTGAGAAACCGTGTCCCCGGGGGGCTGGGGGTGGCCGCGTGCCCCCCACCCCAGGGACAGCCCCCGGCAGGATTGTGTCCACCTTCCTCCTGGCAGCGCAGAGGGGCTGGGGGTCTCTGGCTGGTGTTAGCAGAGCGTTAGGTGAGGGGGACGGCGACAGCCCTGTCCCCACGTGGGCTGGGACGAGGGGGACGTGGTCCCGCCGGTGGGCCCTCGCGGGTCCTGGGGCGGCCCCGTGCCACGAGGAAAGGGGGGAAGGCCCAGGAGGACGGTGAGAGCCGGGAAGGGGGGGAAGAGCCGGTGGCGTCTCCCCGCGCTGGCGGCATCTCCAGGGCTGGTGGCATCTCCAGGGGCTGGCGGCGTCTCAGACGTTGCTGATGCGGACGCTCAGCGGCGCTCCCTCCCGCTCCCGCTCCGCCGCCTCCCGCAAGGACTCCTCCAGCTTCACCTTCTCGGGGTCCCCGAACCGCACGGTCTCGTGGACGCAGCAGGGCACTGCCACCTTCACCACCTGGTCGAAGAGGCTGAAGTCGGCCACGTACTTGCCGCTGGCCGAGAGGGAGATGGCGGGGGTGAACTCGTAGCCCCAGAGGATCTCCTCGGGCAGGTAGGACGTGCGCACCTGGCACGTGGCGCTGGTGGACTCCACGGTGCCGCTGAGGATCACCACCAGCTCGAAGTCGCCTTCGCCCGTCCGCAGGGCCATGTCCCGGAAGGGGCTGGCGTCGTCCACCACGTGGTAGAAGGTGAGGGGCAGGATGAGGAAGGGGCTGTCGGACGACGTGTCCACCTGGAAGTCCACGTTGACCTGGTTGAGCCGCACGCTCTCGCCCTCCTTGGTGAGGTGGGTCTGCAGGAGCTTGCCCGTCACCTGGCAGCCGATGAGGAGGCTCTTGCGCATGTTGGCCACGCGGATCATGAGGCAGGTCTTGCCGTTGTGCTGCGCCACCACGGCGTTTTGGCTGAACTTGATGGTCTCCGCTCGCTTCTTGGGCCGGGCGATCTTGGCCAGGAAGGTGCCGGTGATGAAGATCTCCATGATGGTGGTGAGGACCAGCTGGGTGATGAGCAGCACGATGGCGAGCGGGCACTCCTCGCTGATGTAGCGGAAGCCGTAGCCGATGGTGGTCTGCGACTCCAGGGAGAAGAGGAAGGCGCCGGTGAGCGTGTGGACCTGCATGACGCAGGGCGTGTGGTTGGCCGGCGGGTCGAACTCCAGCAGGTCCCCGTGCACCACGGCCACCAGGTACCAGACGACGCCGAAGGCGAACCAGGTGCCGGCGAAGGTGGCAGAGAAGAGCACCAGCTTGTAGCGCCACTGCATGTCGATGAAGGTGGTCCACAGGTCCTTGAGGTACAGGAAGCGCTTGTCGGCGATGTGCTCCATCCGCACGTTGCTGCGGCCATCCTTGGTCATCACCCGGCGCCGGCGCAGGCCCGAGCCGATGAGCGGGCGGCTGTCGGTCTGCGTGGTCTGGCTGTAGTACACCTTCGTGGCCGACGTCATCTGCGGGAGGGGGGGGACGAGGAGAGACATGAGTGGGTGGGGGGTGAGTGGGGAAGGTGGATGGATGGGGTGGGGAAAGGGGAGGGGAGGGTGGAGAAGAGGGACAGGTGGAGCGATGGAAGGGTGGGTGGCTGGAGAAGGCAGGGGTTGGATGGGGTGCGGTAGGAGGACGGGCAGCTAAGGGGAGGTGTGGACGGATGGAGGCTGAGGACGGAGGTTTGGTGTTGGGGACACGTTGGGGACCCCAGCCCAGCTGTGGGGGACCCAACGGATCCGTGGCACCTCGGCGCTGGTGGCTGCTGTTGCCCCTCGCAGCCTCCAGCCATCCCCCCGTCTGTCCATCCCATCTGTCCATCCTGTCTGTCCGTCCATCCTCCTCCCTACTCATCAATTATCCCATCTGTCCGTCCTGTCTGTCCCCATGTCCATCACCTGTCTGTCCCCCCACCCATTTGTCCATCTGCCTTCATCCGTCTGTCCGTCCGTCTGACCACGTGTGCCCTCTCCAGTCACCTGTCCGTGTGTCCATCCCTCCCCTCCGTCCACCTGTCCGTCCGTCCCTCCCTGCCTCCCCTCAGCCGTACCCTTGTCTGTCCGTGCGTGCCTCCGTCCGTCCGTCCGGGCTTTTATGCCCCCGTCCGCTCACCTGTCCCTCCGTCCGTCCGCCCGCTCCTCCCTCCCTCCCTGTCCTCCCCGGTGCTGCCAGGCCCCCGGCTGTCACCCTGCCACCTCCCTTGGGGACAGGACCTGGGTGTCCTGGCCGGGACGGGGACTGAATCAGGCCGGGAGGAAGAGGAAGGAGGGGATGAATGGGAGGTGACGGGCACAAACGGCTGGCGGCGGCGCCAGGCACGCTTCCGTCCCCGTCCCTGTCCCCGACCCCGGTCCCCGCCGGCACAGAAAGGACCCTTTCAGCCCACGCCAGCATTTGGCCCCGCCGCGGTTTCCGAGCTGGCTGCAGCGAGGCAGCGTGCCGGGGACACCGGGGACGCGGTGGCATCCTGGGGGGTCTCCTTGGAGCCTCGTGTCCCTGCGCTGGCCAAAGCCGGGGGACCCGGAAAGCACCGGCCACCCCGGGTGGCGCTGCTGCCGTCCCTGCTGCACCGCATCCGTCCCCTCCTGGCCATGCCCCGTGGAGGGGACGGTGGCACCGGGATCAGGGCCCTGTCCCCATCCTGTCCCCGGGGCCGTGCATCCCCAGAGCCACCCTGTCCCCAAAACATCCCCGTGTCCCCCAGAGCTGCACGGCCCGGGGCGGCTGCACCCCCAGTGCCCCTCCGTGTCCCCCGAGCTCTGCCCGTGCCTGCAGGGACAGGCAGCAGCACCCCCAGCGTGTCCCCGCGGTTGGCCCTGCACCCCCAAGTCCTTTTGCTCCACTTTCCCCATGCTCCCCCTCCTCAGGGTCCCCTCATCCCTGGGGATCCCTTTGTGCTTGTCTTTGGGGTTCCTGCACTCCTTCGTACCCCTCTCCCCCCTCTTGGGGTCCTCCCCCTCCCCAGGGTCCCTGCACCTTCCCTTGGGCTCCCTGCACCCCTTTTTGGATCCCCACCCCCCAAAAAGCTCCCCATTGCCCCTCTTTGGGGTCTCCACACCCTGCTTCTCTTGGGGGGCTCCCTGTGCCCCTTTCAGCACATCCTGACCCCCCCATTTCTGGGGTCCCCCATCCCTGAGCCCCCCTCCCACACTGGCAGCTCCCCCCCCCGTGCCACCCCACGCGCCCTGGACACAGGTTGTGACAAGGCGCCGCTTGTTCCCGGTGCGGGGACGATGCCGCGGGGCACGGCCGCCACCAAGCACGACGGCCACCTGCTCCGGCCGGTTACCCATTAACCCCCCCCCCCCCCCCCCCTGCCTCAGTTTCCCCCCCCAAGCATGTGGGGGGTCCTTGCAGGGCAGGGGCCGCAGGGACCCGTCCCCCCCTCCCCGTGGCCCGCTGGCATCGCCAACCCGGGCGCTGTTCCCGTGCCCGCACGGTGCCAACCGTGGCCGGGCTCCCCGCCAGCCCCATTTCCCCCCCTTTCCACCCCAAAAACGGGGGCCGTGATACTGGTGGCAACTGGGAGCGGAGGGTCCGCACCCCGTCCCCGTGGCAGGTCGGGGATGGCGGGGTTGGGGACACCGGGGGACGCGGCGTGGGGCTGGTCCCGTGGGGCTGGGTGTTGGGGGGGGGGGGGGGGCTGTGCAAGGGCAGGCGGGGGGGGGGACGGGGACGGGGACACGGGGACAGTGGGGCCTTTGTGCGCCCCGGAGGAGAGGCCTCAATGGAGCTGGCGGGGCACAAAGGCGCTTTGACGAAGCGCCTCGTTAGCATGCAGAGCCCCGCGCTCGCTGCCGCCCCCCCGGCCTGCCTGGCCCCCCGCCGGGGGTCCTGGGGGCCAGCGTCCCCCTGCCACCCACCCCGCTCGGCCGCTGTCCCCTGGGTCCCCTGCCCTGGTCCATCGGAGCACCCCGAGCCCCTGCGCTGCACCCCGGGACCCCCATCGCACCCGCTTTGAGCACAGAGTTCAGCAAGGCCCTGGGGGGGGGGGGGGACCTAGGGGGGCCCTAGGCCAGCGTCGTCCCCGAGCCCTTCAAGCTGCCGGCCCCGAGCTGCAGAATTCGGGAAATTCAGGAAAATGCTGAGCGCGGGGCGGCGGGGGCAGGACGGGACTGTGGACCCCTCCCCAACACCGCCTCAGTTTCCCCTCCAGCACAGCAGGGACACTGAGGGGGGGTCCCCACAGCACCAGGGGACCCCAAAACGACAAATCCTTTCCCCCCAGTGCTACTCAACCCCCGTTAACTGCCAACAAATCCACCCCGCTGCCGGCTGTGGATTGGGGCAAAAAAAGCCCTTTTTGGCCACTTTTCAAGCCCGCCGCCTCCAGGGAAGCTCGGCGGGGCCGGGAGCGTGTCCAGCGGACCCACGGGCGCGGGGGCTCCCACGGGAGCTGGCGGCGCCGGTGCCGATGGGGCGGATAAGGCCGGCGGGGACGGCGCGGCTCAGCCCTCGTAGCCAGCGGAGAAGCCACCACCCGCGGCCGCAGCACGGGTAACCCGCGGCGTCGTTAGCCCCCAGACCCATTAACCGGCAGCTCACGGGGGGCGTCACTCACAGCCCAACTAACCTGGGTAACCCACACCTGGGACAAAGCACACCTGCAGTACTCCATGCCTGGGTAACCCACAGCCGGATAACCCATACCCGGATAACCCAGTCCCAGGATAACCCACATCCCGAATAACCCACAGCCCGATAACCCAGTCCCGGGATAACCCACACCCTGGATAATCCCGTCCTAGGATAACCCACACCTGGATAGCCCACACCTGGATAACCCAGTCCCAGGATAACCCACATCCTAGATAACCCACACCCAGATAACCCACACCCAGATAATCCAATCCCAAAATAACCCACACCTGGATAATCCACAGTTGGGATAACCCAATCCCAGGATAACCCACACCCAGATAACCCACACCCAGATAATCCACACCCAGATAACCCACAGCCCATCTATGCCCACGGCCCAATCCCGCGGGGCTAATCCAGCGTAGCTAATCTGTGGCCCCACTAATCCTCAACCCCACTAATCCAGCATGACTAACCTACAGGCTGGCTAATCCAGCGTAGCTAATCTGCGGTTTTGCTCATCCACAACCCAGCTAATCTGGCATACCTAACCTGCAGCCCGGTTCACCTGCAGCCCGGTTAACCCACAGCCTGGTTAACCCCCTGCCTGGTTAACCCCCAGCCCCGTTAACCCCCAGCCCCGTTCACCCCCAGCCCACCCAGGGCCGGTGCCACTAACCCAGCGCCCTGTGGGTCCCCCCTGTCCCCCTCGCTCCAAATGCCCTTGAAACGCCCTGACCCTGCCCCCCCCCCCCCAGTCCCTGGGGCAGGGAAGGGCCCCCCCCGACCATCCCCGTGGCCTCGGGCCTCATTGCTGGGGGGCAGTGGGGACACCCCCGTGGGCTTGGGTAGGAGGGACAGGGGTGGCCCCAGAGATGCCTGGAGGGGGTGGGAATGGGCTGGGGGATGCGGTGCCCTCTGTCCGTCTCCTTGTCCCCGTCCGTCTGTCCAGGTCCCCACGGGGCTGGGGAGGGGGGAGACCCACGGGGGGGGGATGTGGGGACACAGGCAATGGAGATATGGGGATGTGGGTACAGGGGACTTGGGGACAGCGGTGTGGGGATGGAGGGTGAGGGGATGGTGGATGTGGGACATGGGGATATGGGGACACTGGGGACAGAGGGGGACGTGGGGACAGAGGACATGGGGACGATGGGTTGGGGGGACATGGGGGACGGGGGACAGGGACACTCGGGACATGGGGACAGGGGACATCGGGATGTGGGACATGGGGATGTGGGACATGGGGCTACGGGGGCTGGGGGATAAAGGGACGTGGGGACACGGGACACCGGGACGTGCGGTGATGGGGGGGGGGGGGTGAGGTGCGGGGCTACCGGCCCGGACCCGCATCCAGCGGGGGGGGTGAGGGGGCACTGCCGGCTGCCCCCAGCCCCTCGCCACCCCCTTCGGGTGGCCTGGCCGCGACAAGGGGGGGGACTTTACTGGAGTGGGGGGGCTCAGGGGACCGGGACCTCCCCACCCCCGGCGGCCCCTTACCTTGCCGG
>JAACYP010026804.1:0-22880 GCA_011076525.1 Nettapus auritus
GTGCCCCCGTGTATGCAATGCATTGCTACTGGTAACTACTGGCCACCAGTGATCGTTACTGGTCAGGTATCAGAGGCGTTGGGAGTGTTTGGTCTGAGCATTCCATTGCTTAGCAGTTTTTGTGGCTGGTGAGTGTAGGTGGTGTGCTCTTCGTTGCTCTACTAATGGTCACCTGTATCCTTGGCCTACACCGGTATGTCCTGCTGTCCTTGTTAATAGATCGATTCCTTGAAGTCCTGGTCCTTTGTAGCTTATTGCCAGGCTGTTTAATCTGACCTTTTTGGGATTGGGTAGTCATGGCTGGTTAAGTCTGCCTGGACAGAGAGGGTGTGGGAGAGGATGAACCTGGCGGGTGCTTCCTGTCTAAAGAATTTGGGCCCAATTGGTTTAATTTGCCGCTGAGGTTGTAGTTGCGGGATTGCCGTTTGATGAGAGATCTTCACCCTGAACATCTTTTATATATGGGCCTGGTGGGTTTCTGGGTTGTCTTCTGAACCAGAACAATTACTTTACCTGTGAGTTCCATTAGTTTTAACTTTCCCCATTCAGCAATTGTCTTAGTATCAGAAGTGCCTTTATTTTCAGTGAACTTTTAGTTCCCTACTTACAAAAGGGAATGTAGGGCTTGGTAAAGAAACTGAGGACAGTTTGATACAGTCAAAGGATTTCCTAGCGATTCTGTGTTTGTGTCTGCGGTTTATTTCTGTTTCTGAAGCCAAAATTGTTTTCTGCTTCAGAATTTCCTTTCCTGTCCTTTCATTGTTTTCCTTTCATGAATAAAAAGAGAAGATCCGTAGATGCCAAGTCTTGAATTTGGAAGACATTGAGGTGCGCAGCAACCAAGAAGCAAATAGCCCTCTATTTATCCATTTTTGTTTAAGTAGAGTATTTCACCTAGGCAAGTAATTTAGTTGTAATTTTAATTGAACTGAAATGGCTTCCTTCCAAAGAACAGTGTGGTCTGAAGTAACATACAGTCTTGCTCTCTAATTCTAACTTCATGTCTTGATGAGATGGTTGTGCTCCAGATATCTTTTAAGAGTGGAGGAAGTACCATCTGCAGGAGATGTGAGATAACAGGGAGGTGCTGAAATGCATGTCTTCTCCTCCAGTTTCTGAATTGCCTTCTGCTTTTTGAACAGACACTGTTTAGAAACAGCTGTTTTGGACTTGGGTTTTTACTCCAAATCTTACTAAAAGCTCTGACTAGGGGACTGAATATGCAAAAAGACTGGTGCTTTCCATCACCTTAGCAGTTTAAGCTGTTTATCTCTTTATCCGTAGCTCCTAAATTGTATGTCTCAATTTGCTCAGGAACACATTTCCTTGGAAAGCTTAACATAGCTTTGCATAGCTTCCTGAGTTTGTCACTCACTTGAATTTTGATTCCTGTTAACATGTTGTTTTTTTTTTTCTTGCTAGCTCACAAGGAATGTCCAGTATCACGTAGTGTCAATCATTTGTTCCAGGCAACTGTAACTGTTTTCCTAAATTGACTTAACTGACATTTTAGAATACTGCCTTGGTTGCAAGCTGCTCCCAGAATTTTCAGGAACTTGAAGCCTTTTAAATCTCCAACTGAATTAAGTGATGGCTACTTTTTGCATTTTTGTTCCTGTGCTGGCCTTGCCTGTGAGCTTAAGTAATACTCTCCCTCTAGAGGAACTCCTGTTAAAGTAGTATGCAGCAATCATACTTCATCTGTCTCAGTTTTTCTCTATTAAATTATTCTACTGTTCTATTGAATGATAGGCACAGCATTTTTAAACTTCTTGATAGCCTGCCTTCGTAGCTTTTTGTTTAGATCTGAATTCCATTTTCTTTCCTCTCAACTCACAGAATGGTTGAGGTAAGAAGGGACCTCTGGTGTAAACCCACTACAGTCTAACTGGGAATGAGTGGCAAAAGCATCCCATTGTGACTGGCCCAGAGGCTCCGTGCATCCTCGGCATAGACTACCTCAAGAAAGGGTACTTCAAGGATCCAAAAGGGTACCGGTGGGCTTTTGGCATAGCTGCCCTGAGCACAGAGAAGATTAAGCAGCTGTCCACCCTGCCTGGTCTCTCAGAAGACCCTTCTGCTGTAGGATTGCTGAGGATTGAAGAACAGCAAGTGCCAATTGCAACTACAACTGTGCACCGGTGGCAATATCGCACCAACCGAGACTCCCTGATCCCTATTCATGAGTTGGTTCATCATCTGGAGAGCCAAGGAGTGATCAGCAAGACTCACTCACCCTTTAATAGTCCTATATGGCCAGTATGAAAGTCTAATGGCGAGTGGAGACTAACAATGGACTATCGGGGCCTGAATGAAGTGACGCCACCGCTGAGTGCTGCAGTGCCAGACATGCTGGAACTCCAGTATGAACTGGAGTCAAAGGCAGCTAAGTGGTATGCCACAATTGATATCGCTAATGCATTTTTCTCCATCCCTCTGGCAGCAGCATGCAGGCCACAGTTTGCTTTCACTTGGAGGGGCATTCAGTACACTTGGAATCGACTGCCCCAGGGGTGGAAACACAGCCCCACCGTTTGCCATGGACTGATCCGGACAACACTGGAACAGGGGGACGCTCCTGAACACCTGCAGTACATCGATGATATCATCGTATGGGGTAACACAGCAGAAGACGTTTTTGAGAAAGGGAAGAAAATAATTCAAATTCTTCTGAAAGCTGGTTTTGCTATTAAACAGAATAAGGTCAAGGGACCCGCACAGGAAATCCAGTTCTTGGGGGTAAAATGGCAGGATGGACGTCGCCATATTCCAACGGATGTGATCAACAAAATAACGGTTATGTCTCCACCAACTAACAAAAAAGAAACACAAGCTTTTCTTGGCATTGTGGGATTTTGGAGAATGCATATTCCAGGATATAGTCAGCTTGTGAGTCCTCTATATCGAGTGACTCGAAAGAGGAACTTTCGAGTGGGGCCCCGAGCAACAACAAGCCTTTGAACAACTCAAACAAGAAATAGCTCGTGCAGTAGCCCTTGGGCCTGTCCGTACTGGACCAGCTGTGCAAAACATACTTTACACTGCAGCTGGGGAGCATGGGCTCACCTGGAGCCTCTGGCAGAAGACCCCAGAAGAAACTCGAGGTCGACCTCTGGGGTTCTGGAGCCGGGGCTATCGAGGATCAGAAGCCAATTACACCCCAACTGAAAAGGAAATATTAACGGCTTACGAGGGGGTTCGAGCTGCTTCAGAAGTTGTTGGTACAGAAGCACAACTCCTTTTGGCACCACGGCTACCTGTGTTACATTGGATGTTCAAAGGGAAAATCCCCACTACACATCATGCAACCGATGCTATGTGGAGTAAGTGGGTAGCGTTAATTACACAGCGGGTTCTAATGGGGAAACCAAACCGCCCAGGAATCCTGGAAGAGATCATGGACTGGCCGGAAGGCAGAGATTTTGGAGTGCCAACAGAAGAAGTAACTCGTGCCGAAGAGGCACCACCATACAATGAGTTGCCAGAAGACAGAAAGCAGTATGTGTTGTTCACTGACAGATCCTGCCGCGCGGTAGGGAGCCATCGGAAATGGAAAGCTGCTGTGTGGAGTCCCACACGACGAGTTGTGGAGGCCATGGAAGGAGAAGGCGAGTCAAGTCAGTATGCAGAAGTAAAAGCCATACAACTAACCCTAGAGACTGCCGAAAGAGAAAAGTGGCCAGTACTGTATCTTTACACTGACTCATGGATGGTGGCAAATGCTCTGTGGGGGTGGCTACAGCAATGGAAACAGAACAACTGGCAGCGCAGAGGTAAGGCTATCTGGGCTGCTACCCTGTGGCAAGATATTGCTGCCCGGGTAGAAAACCTGGCTGTAAAGGTACGTCATGTAGATGCCCACATGCCCAAGAATCGTGCCACTGAAGAACATCAGAACAATGAAGAAGTGGATCGAGCTTCCAAAGCAGAAGTAGCTGAGGTGGACCTGGACTGGGGACGTAAGGGAGAGCTGTTTGTAGCTCGATGGGCCCATGAAGCATCAGGACATCTAGGGAGGGATGCCACATACAAATGGGCTCGTGATCGAGGGGTGGACCTGACCACTGAGGCCATCACACAGGTCATCCATGAGTGTGAGACATGTGCTGCAATCAAACGAGCCATGAGGGTAAAGTCTCCCTGGAACAAGGAAGGTGGCTTGGATTTCAATATGGTGAGGCCTGGCAGATTGACTACATCGGACTGCTCCCACAAACCCACCAAGGCAAACGGTACATACTCACCATGGTAGAAGCAACCACTGGGTGGCTGGAAACATATCCAGTAAACCATGCCACCGCCCGAAACACTATCTTGGGCCTGGAAAGACAAGTGCTGTGGCGACATGGTACACCAGAGAGGATTGAGTCCGACAATGGTAGTCACTTTCGAAACAATTTGGTCACTTCCTGGGCCAAGAGACATGGCATTGAGTGGGTGTATCACATCCCTTATCACCCACAAGCCTCTGGGAAGGTACAATGGATTGTTAAAAACTATGTTACGAGCATTGGGTGCTGGGACATGGAAACACTGGGACATGAATCTACCAGAGGCCACTTGGCTAGTTAACAACAGGGGTCCGAAAACCATCCTGGTCCTGCTAAAACAAAACCCTTACACACTGTAGGAGAAGCTAAAGTCCCTGTAGTGCATGTAGGGAAGTGGATGGGGAAGGTGGTGTGGGTTGCTCCTGCCATGGGAAAAGGCAAACCCACTCGTGGGATTGTCTTCGCCCAAGGACCAGGATATACCTGGTGGGTAATGCAGAAGGATGGGGATATCAGGTGTGTGCCTCAAGGAGATTTAATCTTGGGAGAAAATTAATCTGTAATTCAAGTTATGTGTTGTAGGAGAACACTGCAGAACCAACGACAGATCAACATCGCAAGGAACCGAGCTAAGCTGGTGCTGCTGTCAAGAAAACCAACTTTGCCTGCCCTGAGAGAACACTGTGACAGATGAAGCTGAAACCATCAATAGCTTTTATGATGTGGGACCTGAGTGTGACACAAATGTTATGGAATAAGGGGTGGAGGTTGTGTTGGGTCTGTTTAGGATGGAGTCACTTTTGCCTGCTGCACCCCACACAGTGCTGCACTCGTAGCTGGAACAGCACTGGTATCACTCCAGTGTTGTGTCTATTGCTGCATAGTGCTGGCACAGAATCAGGACTCTCTCCAAGCCCCAGGAGCCAGCAGGCTGGGGGTGGGCAATTGATGGGGAGGGGACATCACCAGGGCAGCTGACCTAAACCGACCAAAGGGATATTCCATAACACCTGATGTCACACTCAGCAATAAAGGGGGCTCTTGTGGGGGAGGGATCTCTCTCTCTCTCTCTCACTCTCTCCTGAACAACCAGTACGCGTTTTGAGGCCCTGCTTCCCAGGACGTGGCCGAACATCGCTTGTTGATGGGAAGTAGAGAATAATTTTTCCTTTCTCTCTGTGCTTCCGCGTGGCCTTGTTGTTTCTTTTGTTACTTTCTCTCCCCATTCCCTTTCCCTTTAATTAAATCATTCTCATCTCAAACCTCGAGCTCTTTGTGTTGACTTTTCTCCCCCTCCTCTTTGAGGAGGCGGGGAGTGAGAGCGGTTGTGGTGGAGCTCGGCTGCCCATCCGAGTAAAACCACCACAGGAGGTCATCTGGTCCAACCGTTCCCTGCTCAAGCAGGGACACCTTGAGGTGGTTGGGCCATGAAATTAAACCAGAATTGTCCATGGTACTTTTTATCAGCATCTCTCATTAATAATCTATGCTAATATACTCAGTTTTGTATCTGGACAAGTATTTAACCACTATGTGTGCTGAGCCCTAGTTTAGAACATAAATTCTTATTACTTATTGTGGGTGCGCAGAATCATATTCCTATTCTCTCCTCCTGTGCATTATTTTTTTTTTTTTTGGTGTATATAGGGTGCCTCAATAATGTTACTGTGTAGGCAACAAGCATGCACACCTGTTTTTCTGCACGTTTGTGACAGATCTTTCTTGTTGCTTTGAGTTTGGAAAAACTTGATATCTTCACCTGTGTGAAGCAAGAATTTCAAGGAACTGCTAAACCTGTCAATCCAGATGAGATTGTTGGTGAGTTCTGTTTTTTTACTGTATTCTAACTAAAACCCTTAAACAATAGAAACAGGCTAAACTACCAGGTATTTTTCTTCTGTAAAAATTCTGTGTTGCTATGAACCTTACAAGAATTAGTTATGGACTGTAGGGCTGTACTGTAGTGAGCTCAGAACAGGTATTCAAAAAAAAAAAAAAAAAAAACTGCTCTTTTCCAAAATGCTTCCAAGACAAAAGGCAACAGATGGCTGTAGACAGGTGCAAATAGGAAGAAATGGACAGTATTCCTCAGTGTGCGAAACAGCGATACTGCTACAGCAGGAGCATGACTGTTTTCATGGTTTTGAGCAGCACAGCAAGAATTTTCAGGAAGCAAGACAGATAGGCTGCCAGATGTGTATGAAGAGCTCCTCCCAGGCATGAAGCTCATCAGGAGAGAAGACAGCACTGTGCATTTTTGTGTTGAGAAGGTAGTCAGTGTAAGCTGCTCTCAAGGCCTGTAATTAGGAGCTGTCATCTTGGTACTCAGTGACTTGTGGAATGAGTTGAAGCCACAAAAGGCCATATTAACTTTGAAGTGATGGGAAAACTTGGAGTTTTGAAGAAGAATGTTAGTTGTGATTAAGGTAACAGATTAGATCATCCCACTAGGAGCTTTCTAAACAGATCAGAACAGGGCAAGGCTGTACTTAAGGACAGAAAAGGATGTTGCAGTAGTTGAGCTGATAAGTTAAGATTATGTGATAGAGCTCGCCTGCTAAGCCGCAAGGGAACTCAGAGAGACAAGAGGAGGCCGAGCCCCCCAAAATACATTGCTCCTCCCATCACAGACCCAGAGGAGCAGAGAGATACACAGTGGCAGGTGTGAACCTGAGAGAAAAACTCCAGAGAAACAATGGCTGGTCCCAGGAGTAGTTTCAGGGTTCCACACTGCAACCCATGGAGGAGACCACGGTGGAGCAGGTGGACCTGGACTGAT
This sequence comes from Nettapus auritus, assembly GCA_011076525.1. Classification (NCBI taxonomy): domain Eukaryota; kingdom Metazoa; phylum Chordata; class Aves; order Anseriformes; family Anatidae; genus Nettapus; species Nettapus auritus. The sequence continues at coordinate 7,051 of JAACYP010026804.1, forward strand.
GCACACTGCGGCATGTGGAAGACCCCTGCCGGTGCAGATTCTGGGCCAGACCTGTAGGCCATGGAGAGGAGACCACGCAGGAGCAGGTGACCCGGCAGGAGCTGCTGCCTGTGAGGGACCCAGGTTGGAGCAGTTTGCTCCTGAGGGATGGACCCCATGGTATAGACCCTTATCTGGAGCAGTTCTTGAAGAGCTGCTGCCTGTGGGCAGCCCATGCTGGATCAGTTCCTGCTTGGGAGAAAGAGAGACCCTCACCCTGCTACAACCCCTCAGGAGGGAGTTGTGAGAGGGATAAGGTCTCCCCTGATCCTCCTTTTCTCCAGGCTGAACCCCAGCTCCCTCAGCCTCTCCCCATCAGACTTGAGGTGAGCAGCCTTTGGCCTGCTGAGGGACCTGCTTGGAGGATTCCTTTGGGATATGGCCCTGCAGAGAGGAGGGCTGCAGGGAGCTGGTTGATATTTGAGCATCAACTCATAGAATGGATCGGGTTGGAAGCTACTTGAAAGGTTATAGAATGGTAACACCCCTCCCGTGACCATGAATACCTTCCACTTGATCAGCTTACTCGAAGCCCCATCCAAGCTGGCCTTGAACACCTTCTGGGATGGGGCAGTTTCTCTGGGTAACCTCTTCCTGGGACTCATCACCCTGATCAGAAGAGAATTTCCTCCTCATATCTAATCCAAATCTACCCCTCTTTAAGAGTCAAACCATTGCTCCTGCCAAGTGGCAGGAGGCTGGCACGGATGAGAAAGGAACTCCTGACCAAAATCAACAGGAGAAGGAGGCAGATAAATGGTGGCAGCTTGCTGCCTCCCAGCGTCAAAGGCTCAGGGATTCTGTACAGGAGAGACTCGTTAGGGTTTGCGTGTTTAGGGAATGGGAGGATATCGAGGGGCAAGCTCTAGCTAGACAGAGGGTCCAAGTCCAATTGCTGGAGGGATCATATTGTACGTGTGAATGTACAAATATATCTTTCCCCAGCAAATACCCTAGCATACAAAGAGCCCAACACACATTCCCTCTGGTCCTGGCTTTGCTTGCTTTGTAGTGTCACTGGGTGTTTCAGAGATGCTTCTCAGGGTAATTCTTGCCTGGGTCGGAAATTCCACGAAACAAGGAACTCCCTTAGTGCCTGTAGAGGCCTGACACTCCTCACGCTGTTGTCTTGGGAGCATCACCACCATCAGGGTGAGCCACCTGCATCCAACCATGAACAGGTGACAAAAGGGAGCTTCAGGGCAGGAGGACCTTGGGAATCTCCAGCCTTCAGCCAACAGAAACCCCCTGAAGGTGGCAAGGAGACGTGGCCAGAGCTGCACGTGGGGCAGCATACCTGCATCCATCAGGGCAGGGTTGGACTTGAGCAGCAGAGGGGGGACCCTGAGGAAAAGGCCTGGGTGCTACAAGGACACCACAGGAGCCAGTGGGACATGCTGACAGGAAGCAAGGCCAGCTCCTTATGCGGCTGCACTAGGGGCAGCGGGGGTTACTCAGACCCCTTGGGTTATCGTCCCCCTTGACTCAGTGCTGCTGTGGCTACCTCTGGAGCAGTGTGGCCCAGGCTGAGGGACCTGGGCTTCTCTGGCCCTGTGTCATGCAGGCTCTGGGCAGTAGGGAAGTAGGCTGAGACTGCTCGAGGGGTGGTTGCAGTGAGGGTGGAGTTCTTCCTCTTTGAAGGAAAGAGCATGGGAAAGAAAGAATATCACAGAATTCAGATTAGGGGTGGTGAGATTGGGGGCTGAGGTGAAATGTTTTTCAAAAACAGAGCTGTGGTGCAGGAGGTCACCCAGAGGGTGTCTGGATCAGCCCCTGGCACTGTGTCATGGATTACTGAGGGCAGATGGAGAGACATCAGTCAAGGCAGGGAGGGGCTCAGGTGAGAGCAAGGTGGGGAAGCAAGGTGGATATCTAAGTCCTGCAGGGAAACAGGTAGGTGCAGAAATGCAACAGCATTAGGATAGCGTGTAGTGGTTATTGTCAAGGATCTTTTGCAAGATGAAAGCCCCTGACAGAGCCAACAGCTTGGACTGCTGGGCTCTCACTCCTCTCTCTGTCAGTGAGGCCTCTGAGGAGACACCTTATCCTTACAGCAGTAGGGTTTCAATGCCTCCTCATCCCCCTCCAGGAGCCTAGGAGAAGTCCTCCTGTAGCCTTGTACTTGGCATTGCCCTTACCCACGGTGCACTGACCCAGGAAGAGCCCTAAACCTCACTGGAGGGACAGCATCTCCCTTCCCAGAGGCTGGGGTCAGGGCCCACTGTTGGACTTCATGGGGCACATCAAGGTTTCCTCAGCATCAGGGCCACCTTTACTGAGCCTTGGTCTCCCCGTCATCACTGCCTGCACTTTTCTGCTCTAACAAGTCCATGCCCTCACTGGGACCATTAACACTGTGAGAGGCTTTGGAGTTTGCATCAGACTTGGACTACAGGAGAAGCTGCTCCAGCCACCCAGGAGCAGCTCCTCTGCCAGGCGCAGCAGGGCTGGGGGCACTGCCTGCAGCTGGCATGGGGAGATGAGAGAAGGGGGAAGAGAGGTTCAGGGCAGCCTTTTGGGGCAAAGAAGATGAGAGCTGTTGGGGGGAGAACTCACAGAATCACAGAATCACAGAATTTCTAGGTTGGAAGAGACCTCAAGATCATCGAGTCCAACCTCTGACCTAACACTAACAGTCCCCACTAAACCATATCCCTAAGCTCTACATCTAAACGTCTTTTAAAGACCTCCAGGGATGGTGACTCCACCACTTCCCTGGGCAGCGCGTTCCAATGTCTAACAACCCTTTCAGTAAAGAAGTTCTTCCTAAGATCCAACCTAAAATTCCCCTGGCGCAACTTAAGCCCATTCCCCCTCGTCCTGTAACCAGGCACGTGGGAGAACAGACCAACCCCCACCTCACTACAGCCTCCTTTGAGGTACCTGTAGAGAGCGATAAGGTCACCCCTGAGCCTCCTTTTCCCCAGGCTGAACAATCCCAGCTCCCTCAGCCGCTCCTCGTAGGACTTGTTCTCCAGGCCCCTCACCAGCTTCGTCGCCCTTCTCTAGACTCGCTCAAGCACCTCCATGTCATTCTTGTAGCGATGGGCCCAAAACTGAACACAGTATTCGAGGTGCGGCCTCACCAGAGCCGAGTACAGGGGGACGATCACCTCCCTAGCCCTGCTGGTCACACTGTTTCTTATACAGGCCAGGATGCTGTTGGCCTTCTTGGCCACCTGAGCACACTGCTGGCCCATATTCAGCCGACTATCAACCATCACTCCCAGGTCCTTCTCTGCCTGGCAGCTCTCCAACCGCTCATCTCCCAGCCTGTAGCTCTGCTTGGGGTTATTGCGGCCCAGGTGGAGGACCCGGCACTTGGCCTTGTTGAACTTCATGCAGTTGACTTCAGCCCATTGGTGCAGCCTATCCAGATCCTCCTGCAGAGTCTTCCTACCCTCGAGCAGATCGACACACGCACCTAACTTGGTGTCATCTGCAAACTTACTGAGGGTGCACTCCATCCCCTCATCCAGATCATCGATGAAGATATTAAAGAGGACCAGCCCCAGCACCGAGCCCTGGGGAACGCCACTAGCGACCGGCCTCCAACTGGATTTGACTCCATTTACCACGACTCTTTGGGCCCGGCCATCCAGCCAGTTTCTAACCCAACGAAGCGTGCGCCAGTCCAAGCCAAGAGCAGCCAGTTTCCTGAGGAGAATGCTGTGGGAAACGGTGTCAAAAGCCTTGCTGAAGTCAAGGTAGACCACATCCACAGCCTTTCCCTCGTCCACCCAGCACGTCACTTTGTCATAGAAGGAGATCAGGTTCGTCAAGCAGGACCTGCCCTTCATAAACCCATGCTGACTGGGCCTGATCGACTGCTTGCCCCGCAAGTGCTGCGTGATGACTCTCAAGATAATCTGCTCCATGAGCTTCCCTGGCACTGAGGTCAAACTGACAGGCCTGTAGTTTCCCGGGTCAGTCCTCCGGCCCTTCTTGTAGATGGGCGTCACGTTTGCTAGCCGCCAGTCAACTGGGATCTCCCTGGATAGCCAGGACTGTTGATAAATGATGGTAAGCGGCTTGGCCAGCTCCTCTGCCAGTTCTCTCAGTACCCTCGGGTGGATCCCGTCCGGCCCCATCGACTTGTGCACTTCCAAGTGCCGTACCAGGTCACCAACCATTTCTTCGTGGATAGTGAGGGCCACATCCTGCTCCCCATCCCCTTCCACCAGTTCAGGGAATTGGGTATCCAGAGAACAACCGGTATTGCCGCTAAAGACTGAGGCGAAGAAGGCATTAAGCACCTCCACCTTTTCCTTATCTCTTGTAACTAAGTTTCCCGCCGCATCCAGTAAAGGATGGAGATTCTCCTTAGTCCTCCTTTTTGTGTTGATGTATTTATAAAAACATTTTCTGTTATCTTTAACGGCAGTACCCAGATTGAGCTCCAGATGAGCTTTGGCTTTTCTAATTTTGTCCCTGCACAGCCTCACAACATCCTTATAGTCCTCCTTAGTGGCCTGCCCACTTTTCCAAAGATTATAAACCCTCTTTTTTCTCCTCAGCTCGAGCCACAACTCTCTGTTCAGCCAGGCTGGTCTTCTGCCCCACCAGCTTGTCTTTGGGCACGTGGGGACAGACCGCTCCTGCGCCATTAAGATTTCCCTCTTGAAGAGCGCCCAGCCTTCCTGGACTCCTCTGCCCTTCAGAACCACCTCCCAAGGGACTCTACCAACCAGTGTCCTCAGCAGCACAAAGTCAGCCCTCCGGAAGTCCAAGACAGCGGTCTTACTGGTCCCCTTCCTGACTTCGCCAAGAATAGAGAACTCCACCATTTCGTGGTCACTCTGCCCAAGACAGCCCCCGACAATCACATCCTCCACCAGTCCTTCTCTGTTTGTGAAGAGAAGGTCTAGCGGGGCGCCACCCCTGGTAGGCTCACCAACCAGCTGCGTCAGGAAGCTATCTTCCACGCACTCCAGAAACCTCCTAGACTGCTTTCTCTGGGCTGTGTTGTGCTTCCAGGATATGTCTGGGAAGTTGAAGTCCCCCACGAGAACAAGCGCTGAAGATTTAGCAACTTCTGTCAGCTGCCTGTAGAACTCCTCATCCATCTCCTCATCCTGGTTCGGCGGTCTATAACAGACCCCGACCAGGACGCTAGCCTTGTTGGCCCCGCCGATCCTAACCCAAAGGGACTCGACCTTGTCATTCCCAGCCTCAAGTTCAACAACATCGAAACACTCTCTAATATAGAGAGCCACTCCACCACCCCTTCTGTGCTGCCTGTCCCTTCTGAAGAGTTTATAGCCAGTCACTGCAGCACTCCAGTCATGAGAGTGGTCCCACCACGTCTCCGTGATGGCAACCAAGTCGTAGCCTGCCTGCTGCACAATGGCTTCCAGCTCCTCCTGTTTGTTACCCATGCTGCGTGTATTGGTGTAGATGCACTTCAGCTGGGCCATTGCCTTATCCCCCGGCCTTGCTATTGTCCCCCCTGGCACAGCTCCAACAATCCTTGCTTCAGCCCCATCCCCCTTCTTACCTAGTTTAAAGCCCTCTCAATGAGCCCTGCAAGCTCCTGGCCCAGGATCCGTTTTCCCCTTGGAGACAGTTGGGACCCGTCTGCGGCCATCAGGCCGGTTGTCGAGTAAAGTGCCCCACGGTCGAAAAACCCAAGATTTCTGTGTTGGCACCAGCCCCTGAGCCACGTGTTTAACAGGTGGACTTTCCGTGTCCACTTTGTACCCCTCCCTGCCACCGTAGGGATGGACGAAAACACCACCTGCACTCCCGCTCCATCCACTAACCGTCCCAGTCCCTTAAAGTCTCGTTTCATAGCCCTCAGGCTTCTCTCTTCAGTGTCATCACTACCTGCCTGGACTATCAAAAGAGGGTAATAGTCAGAGGGGCGAACCAGGTTGGGAAGCTTCCTGGCAACGTCCCTGACCCTGGCCCCAGGGAGGCTGCAGACTTCCCTAGGGGTAGGGTCAGGCCGACAAATAGGGCCCTCTGTTCCCCTGAGGAGAGAGTCTCCCACAACAATAACCCTTCTGTCTTTCTTGGTGGAGGCAGTCCTGAGGCGTGGAGTCGACCTCCTCGCCCTAGGCATCCTCCTGGGTACTCTTGCTACCTCTTCCTCACCCACCGGTCTCTCATGCTCCAGGGCCTCAAACCTGTTGTGTAAGGGCACCTGGGAAGGTGGGGCCGGAAGGGGAGGGCATCGCCTGCAATGTCGAGCAGGGACCTGTTTCCATTCCTCCTCAACTCCCAGATCTCCTCCCTCTGCCTGACGGCGACAGGGCAGGGGGTCCACCCCCGTTTGGGGGGTCTCGCCCTCGTACCTCTCCTTGAGGCCCTGCAGGGAGTTGCTCCACCAGTCTATCTCCCGCTCAGACTCCCTGATATCCCTCAACCTCTCCACCTCCTCCTTGAGCTCCGCCACCATGCGGACCAGGTCATCCACCTGCTCACACCTCACGCACCCAGTTTCTCTGCCTCCCGCCAATGGCAGCAACAGGCTCCCTAGGGCCAGCTTTTGAACGGCTGGGGGGGGCGCTGCTGGCTCCACCTACGCCTCGTCAGCCTCCCTCACGAGGGCTGCCGGGTCCTGGCGGCTCCCTCAAGTAGGCTCGATGCCGGAAAATTAGCGCTGCCTGGCCCGATCCCCCACTCCGCTGCAGAACACGTCTGCCCCGGAGCCGATCGCCTCAGCAAATGGCTGAGGTGAAATGAGGAAGACCCAAGCATCTCCACACAGCAGCCAGGCACCTCCCTGCACAAAGCATGCGTCTCCCTGGGGCACAGAAGTGTCATCTTGGAACTCCAAAATGTCTCCCCACAGTGTTCAAGCATGTCTCTGGAGCACCCACGCAGCTTCCTGCATCCCCAGGCATCTCAGCAGGGCACTCAAGCACCTCCCTGGATCCCACAGGCATCTCACTCAGGTAGCCAGGCATTTTCAGGGATCTCCGGCATCTCCCAGAGCGCTCCAGCATCTCCACAGGGCACTGCTTGGTGCTTGCATGCCCTGGGAAGACTCAAATCTGCCCAGGGAGATTTTGTCTCCTCCAAAGCTCTGCAGGGTTGACCCAGGGAGGTGGCTGTGTGCCCCAAGGCCATGCTTGGTTCCCAAAAGGAGGAAATTACTTGTTCCAGGGGGATGCCTGGTGACAACCAGAAACTAAGCAGATCTGGGGAGATGTCTGCGTGCCTCAGGAGATGTTTGGGCTCCCTGGGGAGATGCTTTGCTGCTGCAGTGAGATGCTGGAGTTCTGTCAGAAGGTGTGTTGATTGTCCATACAGATGCTACAGCCCCTTGGGGAGATGCTAGGGTACCTCATGGAGGTGCTTGGGTGTTTTACAGAGGTGCTTGTGTGGCCTGGGAGATTCTTTGATGCTCCAAGTTTCTGCTTATGTTTCCCATGGACACATATTTTGATGCTCAAGGGAGATTTGGAGCTTTAGGAAGGTGTAGGGATGCCCTGCATTGATGTCTGTTTGCCCTGGGGAGATACTGGGATGTCCAGGAAGATGCTTGGGTGACCAGGGAGATGCTTGGGTGCCAGATGGGCATTGATTGCTGTCTCCAGGGAGGAGCTTCCGTCCCCTGGGGAGATGCTTGGGTGCCTCATGGAGATGCATGGGTGCCAACGGGTGATGTTCCTGTTCTCCAGGGAGGGTTTTGTGTCTTCCAAGGAGATGCTTCTTTCCTGTGGGAGATGCTTGGGTCATCCAAAGAGGTCTTGCCATGCAACAGGGGAGCTGCTTGGCTGCTTGAAATCTGTGCTTTGGTGCCCTGGGGAGATGCTGAAGTGCTCTAGGTAGGTTCTTGACTTTTCCAATGAGATTTTTTTTTGGCATGGGAGAATTGTTCCATACATCTAGAGTGAGATGCTTGAATGCTAATAGGAAATGCATGGGTCCGCAACGAAAATTTTCCAGTGCCTTGGGGAGGTGCTTGGATGTGCAATGAACTTGCTTAGGAGAGCTGGGGAGATATCAGAGTACTTCAGGAGGAGTTTGGGTGACCTGGTGAGATGTTTGGTGCTCCAGTGGGCTGCGTGTGTGCTTTGGGAAGATGCATGGCTCCTTCAGGAAGATTCTCTTGGGAGATTCTTGGATGCCAACATTGATTTTGTTCGGCCCCAGGGAGGTGCTTGTGTACTCCTGGCAGATGGTTGGATGCCATGGAGCGTGCTCCAGGAAGAAGCCTGTATTCCCAGGTGTGATTTTTCTTTTCCTTGGGGAGGTTCATGTCTTCTTCACAGAGGTGCCTGAAAATATTTGTGCTTTTGATAGGTGCTTGGGCCCTCCTTGTAAGATAGGTTGGTGGTCTGGGGAGATTCTTGGTTCCTCCAGGGAGAAGCCTGGGTACCCTTGGGACGTGCTTGTGTGCCTAAGGGAGGTGCTGGTGAGAACCAGAGCAATGCTTTCCTTCTCCAGGGAGGATCTTGGGTGCATTGCCCTGAGGCAATCTCAAATATCTTCTGGAAACAACAGCATCTTTCTGAACCACCAAAGTCTCCCAAGCATGATTTCCAAATAACCCGGTTCTTTCATTGGCGCTCCAAAGCATGTCCCTGGGGCATAATCCCTGGATCAGCCCTGCAGAACCTTGGAGGAGACAAGGATTTCCCTGTCCAAATCAGGCTCTTCCCAGCTAACCCAGAACCTCGCTGGAGCACCCTGGAATCTTCGTGGGCCCACCAAGGAGATCCTTTGAGATTCCAAGCATCTTCCTGTGTCACCCTGGCATCTCAGCTGTGTATCCATTGAGTCCATCTTTCAGGGAACACAGAGATCTTCCTGGGTAATGCAGGCATCTCCTTGGTATAACCAAGCACCTCCCTTGGACACAAAAACATGTCCAGCAGGAACAAAATCATACCACTGCAGTAGTCAAACATTACCTTTCCCATTGAAGCACCCCTCTGGGCAACTTCAATACCCCCCCAGAGGAGACAAGTATCTGTGCTCAGCACTCAGGCATCTCTCTGGAGCCACCAAGTTTCTCCACAGGGGACTGCGGCATCTCCCTGGGGCACACAAGCATCACCCCAGGGCATTCAATAACTTGCGTGGAGCAAACAGGTTTTTGCTTGGACAATCAAGCAACTCCCTGGGGAATCTTTGACTGTCCCCTGGGAACTCCAACACATTTCAAGGTTTCAACTCAAGAATGTCCCCAGGACATCCAAGCTTCTCCCTGGAGTTCCAAGGCATTTCCATGGGAACCCAAGTATACCCTTGAGGTACCCAACTTCTCCCCAGGGAACCCAAGCATCTTCCAGGAGGACCGATGCACCTCCACACAGCATTCCAGCATCTTCCTGGAGCGCTGAAGAATTGTGAACCATCACCTCCTGGTGCACTAAGCCATTGCCCAAAGACACACAAGCATTACTTAGAACAAACCTGGAATCACCTTGGAAGACCCAAGCACCTCCCTGGACAACCAGGTCATCACCTGTCGGTGCCCAAGCATCTGCATAGATCACCCAAGAATATCTTTCAAGCACCCAGGAATCCTCCTCCAGCAATGAAGCACCTCTCCGGGGAAAATATACATCAGCCTGGGTAAGCCCAACATCTTCCTGGGTGCACAAGCATCTCCTTGGGGAATCCAAACACCTTCCTGGAAGACGCAAGGAGCTGCACAGGGTACCCAAGCATTTTCCCATGGCCCGCAGGCACCACCATGGGCACCCAAGCAGGTCTATGGAGCACCCAAGCATTCCACAGGGACGCTTAAGAACCTCCCTAAGGCACACAATTTGTGCACTCCAGCATCTCCCTGGAGAACACAAACTGCTCTCTGCAGTACCCAGGCACCTCCTGAGACATCCAGGTGACCCCTGGATAATCAGGCATCTTCCTACAGAGCCCAAGGATATTCCCAGGGCAAACAAGCATCTCCCTGCGGTACATAAACGTATGCCTGGAGCAGAAGAAAAGCCTTTCTAGAGAACAAAACGTTAACCCCTGATCACTCAGGGATCTGCCTCTGTCACCAAAGGATCTCCCTGCAGAACAGAAGCACCTCCCTGGAACACTCAAGTGTCTCCCACAGCACTCCTACATCTGAGTGGAGAACCCAAGCATCTCCCCAGGGCAAACAAAACGCCACCTGGGGCACAGAAACATCTCACTGGAGATGGGAAGCACCTCCCTTGGCACCCAAGAGCTTCTGTGGAGTGCACAAGCACCTTCCAGGCATCCTCCCAGGGGATGTAAGCATTTTCCTGGAGGAACCATGCATTTCCTATTAGCATTCAAGCATCTCACTCCAAATGCACTGAAAAATTCTCCCACAACAACAACAACAATCTCATTGGAAAAGTCAAGAACCTACCTAGAGCACTTCAGCATCTCCCCAGGGGACCAAAGCACAGATTTCGAGCAGCCAAGCAGCTCCCCTGTTGCATGGCAAGACCTCTTTGGATGACCCAAGCATCTCCCACAGGAAAGAAGCATCTCCGTGGAAGACACAAAACCCTCCCTGGAGAACAGGAACATCACCCGTTGGCACCCATCCATCTCCATGAGGCACCCAAGCATCTCCCCAGGGAACCCAAGCACCTCCTGAGGCACACAGACATCTCCCCAGGTCTGCCCAGTGTCTGGCTGAGTCACCAGGCATCCCCTTGGAACAAGCAAGGTCCTCCTTTTGGAAACCAAACATGGCCCTGGGGCACACAACCACCTCCCTGGGTCAACCCTGCAGAGCCTTGGAGGAGACAAAAATCTCCCTGGACGCACCAGGGTCTTCCCAGAGCATGAAAGCACCTCCCTGGAGGACCCTGGGATCTCGACTTCCACCTTGGTTGCCGTGGGACATATCTGGGTGCTGCAGGAACATGCCTAATATCTAATGGCAATGAATCCTCTGTTGGTTTAAGATCATGTCCAAGAAGATGCTTGGGTGCTCCAGAATGGTGCTTGCATGCCCTGGGGGGATGCTTTAGTGCTCAAAGGGGGAGCTTGTGTTCAAGGTTTACGTGCTTATGTGAGTGCCCTGGGACGATGTTTTATTTTATTTTTGTTTTTCCCTGCCTTGATACTTGGGTGCGAAGGGAATTACTTCCCAGCACCAAGGGAATGGCTGGGAACCTGGGGAGAGGGATGGGCACTGCACAGAGGCTCTTGGGCACTCCAGGGAGATGCTTGTTTGCTCTGATGAAAGATGGGTGAGATACATGTGGGATCCAGTGAGGTGCTTGTGTGCCCGGGTGACAATTCATTGGAGTACCCAAGTATCTCCCCCCCGGAACTCCTACATCTGAGTGGAGAACCCAAGTATCTCCCCAGGTCTGGATGCACTGAAAAATTCTCTCACACCAAATAAACATCTCATTGGAAAAGTCAAGAACATACCAAGACCACTTAAGCATCCCCCCAGGTCACCAAAGCACATTTTCAAGCACCCAAGTACTCTTCCTCTTTCATCCCAGCATTTCTTTTGATGACTTAGCTTCTCCCCACAGTAAAGAAGCAGCTCCCTGGAGCACCCAAAATCCTCCCTGGAGAAATTAAGCATGACCCGGGTTCAAACAAAAATCCCCCCTGGGCACAACTCCTAGGGAACCCAAATATCTCCAAATAGCACTCAAGCATTTACCTGGGGCTACAAACATACTTCCAGCATCACAAGTCCTTCCTTGGACATCCAAGAAAGTCCCTGCATCACCCAGGTGTCTTCTTGGAGAAACCAAGCATCTCCCTGAACACAGAGGGAGAATCTGGACAGAGCAGCCAAGAAGCCTAAGGAGCACCCAGATTGTCCTTGGGACAGCCATGGACCTCCATGGAGCAAGAAAATATCTCCTGAGGCACCCAGGCATCTCAGGGGAGCACACAAGCATCTCCTCTGCACACCAGGACATCCTTTCAGTTTCCTGGGCCATTCAGGCTTGCATTGTGCTTCAGCCCCTGCTTCATCACGCGCTCACCTCACCTCCTCCTCTTATGTGCCAATGGAGGTGCTTCCCATCTCCAGTGAGATGTTGGTGTGCCACAGGTGGTGTTTTGGAGCCCTCAGGAGATGCACGGGTTCTCCACTCAGATGTAGGAGTGCTGTGGGGAGACTCTTGGGTAGTCCAGTGAGGAACTTTGGTGTTCCAGGGAGGTAATTATGTGCTGCAAGGAGATGCTTGTGTGACCTGGGGAGAATTTGGATGCACCAGAGAGGTGTTTGTGTGCCTTAGGGATGTTGCTTATGTGCCCTGAGGAGAAGCTTGTGCGCCCTGGGAATACACTTGGCTCTGTAGGTGGATTCTCAGTTCCCCTGGGGAGAAACTGGATGCCCCCAGAGGTGTCTGGGTACTGCAGAGAGCAGTTTGTGTGCTCCAGGGAGGTGCTGGAGTGTTCCACCGGTGCTATTGAGTCCCTTAGAGACCTGCTTGGTAGCCCCTGTGAGATGCTTGGGTGACCCTGGATGTAAATTGTGATGCACAAGCAGGTGCTTGTGGTCCCCACAAAGGTGCTTGGTTGCCCCTGGAGGTGCTTGTGTGCCATGGGAAAATGCTTACAGACCCCGAGGAACTCCTTGGGTGCTCCAGGAAGGTGCTGGGATTCTCCAGGGAGATGCCTGTGTACCCAGGGAGATGTTTGGCTGACCCAGGGCGATGTATGGTTTCTCCAGAGAGGTGCTTCATTGCTTGAGATACTTGGGTGCTTGGAAGATGTTCTTGGGTGTCCTGTGCAGATGCCTGGGCACCCATGGGTGATGCGAGTGTTCCCCAGACAGGTGCTTGGGTCTTCCAAGGAGATTCTTTGGTTCTCTCTTCAGCTGCCTGGCTTCTTCAAAGTAATGCTTGTATGCCTTTGGGCAATGTCTTAGTGCACCAGGAGGTGATGGGTTCACAGGGGAAATTCTTCAGTGCTCCAGTGAGATGCTTGAGTGCTGTGGGGAGGTGCATGGTCCTCCTGGAAGATGCCCAGTGGGGATGCTTTGGTACCAACACTGATGTTGTTCTGCCCCAGGGAGGTGCTTGGGTGTTTCTGGGAGATGCTTTGGTGCCATGGAGGGTGCTCCAGGACGATGCTTGTTCTCCCTGAGAAGATTTTGGCTTTCAACAGGGAGGTGCCTGAATGCTCCTTGAAAAAGGTCATGTGCTTTGGGGAGGTGCTTGGGTCCTCCTAGTAAGACAGGTTGGTGGTGTGGGGAGACTGTTGGGTGCTCCAGGGAGATGCCTGTGTGCTGCATGGAGAAGCCTGGGTACCCTCGAGACGTCAATTCAGGCCCTTCCCAGGTTACTCAAGAACCTCCCTGGAGCACCCGGAAATCTTCCTGGGCCAACCAAGGAGATCCTTTGAGATTCCAAGCATCTTACTGAGTCACCCCAGCTTATTTATTGAATATGTAGAGAAAACACCTCTCAGGAAACAGAAACATCTTCCTGTGCAATCCAGGCATTTCCTTGGTATAGCCAAGTCCCTCCCATGCACACACAGGCATGTCCATGGGGAACACAAGGATACGGAATTGCAGTAGCCTGCTATTGCCTTTCCCACTGAAGTAGCACTCTGAAAATAATCATCTCCCAAGGGAACACAAACACCGTGCTGGAGGAACAAGCATCTCCACACAGCACTCAAGCATCTCTCTGGAGCCAACAATTACCTCCTCAGGGGAACAAAGACCTTCCCTGGAGAAAAGAGCTCCCTTGGAAATTTAAGCATTTGCTTGCCACAAACAGTTTTGTTTGTTTGTTTGTTTTCTGCCTGAACAACAAAGCAACTCCTTGGGGCATCCTAGAATGTCTCCTGGGAACTCCAACATCATCTGGGACAATTCAGGGATGTACCCAAAACAGCCAAGTCTCCCTAGAGTTCCCAAGCATCTTCCTGGAGTTCCAAGGCATTTCCACGGGAACACAGTCGTATCCTGGAGGTACCAGTCTTCCTTGAGGGAACAGAAGCATCTTCCAGAAGGACCCATGCACCTCCCCACAGCACTCAAGCATCTCAGTGGAGCACTGACAACTTTCCACGGTGAGCCCGTCACCTCCTGAGTCATTAAGATATCAACCAAAGTCCAACAAACACTACTTTGAAGGGTAATGAAACCATCCATCTCTGTGGGACAGCCAGACATCTCTCTGGGGAGCCCAGGCACCTCCCTTGAAGACCAAGGAGCTCCAAGCATCATTCTCGAGCATTCAGATATCTCATTGGCTCACCCAAGCATCAAAATGGGCCAAGCAAGCACCTGCCCAGGGAACTCCACAACACTCGGAGCACTCAGGCACAGCCCTTGAGGACACAAACTGCTCTCTGCAGTACTAAAGCACCTCCTAGGGCACCCACATATCTCCTAGGGGAATAGGAGCATCTTCCTAGATGCTCCTCCCTCCCCGGGGCACATAAACATATCCCTGCTGCACCCAAGGTTCTCCCCTGGTCACACAGGCATCTCCCTGGAGGTCCTACAGGATATTGGTGGAACACGCAAGCACCTCCCTGGCCACACCACCCATCTTTGTGGACCTGCCAAGCATCTCCCCAAGGAATCCAACACCACTGCAGCCACTGCTGCCCTCCTACCCACTGGGACACCTGGTTACTCAGCTCTTGGTAAAGATTTGACTCAAATATTTAAGTAACCATGGTGATGGGATAGGTTAGATAACTCCATATTAAAGCACTGCAGGTAGTTAAATAACAAAGTTAGAAGCGTCTATAATACACTCTGTCATAAGAACTCTAATTTTATATTAATCGCATATATACAAGTAATCATGTAGACATAAGTAATTACAATATATTTGGAGAATATCCAGAACACAATGGGCTTATAACGCTAGCCATGGCGATTATTTAGTACGCGGTGTCTGTATGTAGCAAGGTACCATGAGAAAGTATATAAATTAATGGTAGGGAGGAGAGGTAGGGATAATAAGACTCATTAAATATCTTGATAAGAGGGTCAGGTTGACCCTAGAGGTTGGACCATAGTCAGGGGCCCTACAGAGCACGTGCAAAAGGGGAAGGTAAAAAGTTCAGCTCCGATGAAGACTGCTTACTTCATCCCGATGACCACCAGAAAGTGCTGCAGAAGCGAGGAAGACCACCAGGTCAATTAGCATACGAAGCGGGATCGGGAGATGAATATGTAATATTTTAGGGAATAAAATGTGGTCGGGATGTGACGAGAGGGAAGCCTGATTTGGGCACCTGCCCCTGGCTTCCAGCACTGAATAAAGCACCTCATGTAACTACTCAGGTGGTTGTGTGTCCTTAACGTTAACACAGCCGCCGCTGCCCCCCTGCCCACTGCAGCACACTAGCTGTATGTTGGAGCACGAAAGCATCTCCCCAGGCCACAAAAAGACATCCCTGGAACACCCAAGCACCTTCCTGCAGCACCCAGACATCTTCCTGGAGCAACAAAGCACCTACTTGGAGAGCCCAAGCATCATTCTGGGTCCCCATCTTTTCTCCTTGAGCAAACCAAGGGGCACCAAAGGATCGCCTGGGGACAGCCAAGCATCTCCGTGGTCACCCAGGACCATCCTTGGAAGACCCGTGCCAGACGCCCTTTGTGCTCTACGCCCCCTTTCCTCTGCAACCAGGCGCCGTGCAGGTGAGGTGCTCGGCTCCGATTCCGAAGGCTGATATCCGCAGCCCACCTTGCCTGTGCACCCCATGAGGCCTCCCAGCGCGCTCTCGGGGGCCCTCCGAGCCTCCTCTTGGACCCTAGAGGCAAAATAAGGACTCCACGTGGAATCCCATAGCCCTCCAGCCCCCCCCCGGCCCCCGCCCGGCGGCCCCAGGGCCCCTGCGGGACGGCCGCGGCCCGGCGGGGGGGCGGGGGGGGGGGGGGGGGGGGGGGGGGG
>JAACYP010026807.1:0-12617 GCA_011076525.1 Nettapus auritus
TGGGGGGGGGGGGTACTGGGGTACAGAAGGGGAGGGATGAAGCTTTTGGGGAGCGTTGGGGTGGAAAGTAGGGGGGGTTCAGGGCTTTAGGGGGGATTTGGGGATTCTCAGGTCCGGGCTCACCCATAGGTGCTCAGATCTCCTTTTAAGGATCTGCATCCCCCAATTATTCAATGGAGGTGGGTAAACGGGTGCGTCTGCGTTGCCCCTTTTCGCTCCATTCCCTGTTCCCTTGGCAGAATGACTGACTGGGAGACGGCGCCTGCTGTCACCGAGACCCCCGACATCAAGCTCTTCGGCAAGTGGAGCACAGACGACGTGCAGATCAATGACATCTCTCTCCAGGTATTTTGGGGTGCGGGGGTTACACCTTGGAGGCCCCATGCTGTGTCAGGAAGGCATCTGATCCATCCCCCCCTACCCCACCACAGGACTACATCGCCGTCAAGGAGAAGTATGCCAAGTACCTGCCCCACAGCGCCGGGCGCTACGCGGCTAAGCGCTTCCGCAAGGCCCAGTGCCCCATCGTCGAGCGCCTCACCAACTCCATGATGATGCACGGCCGCAACAACGGCAAGAAGCTGATGACCGTGCGCATCGTCAAGCATGCCTTCGAGATCATCCACCTGCTCACCGGGGAGGTGTGGCACTGCTGGGTTTTGGGCCGGGACTGGTTATGGGGGCACGGCGGCTGGTTTTTAGGGGTGTAGTGGCTAATTTTTTACCCCCCCACACACACCCTGCAGAACCCCCTGCAAGTTCTGGTGAATGCCATCATCAACAGCGGCCCCCGTGAGGACTCAACCCGCATCGGCCGTGCCGGCACCGTGCGGAGACAGGCTGTGGATGTGTCTCCGCTGCGCCGCGTCAACCAGGTGCCCCCTTTTGCGGAAACCCTGAGCTGTGGGGATTCCCCCCCCTTCCCTTGTGCCTGCGTTGTCACTGTGTCCCTGATGTCCCTCTCTTCCCCCCCAGGCCATCTGGCTGCTGTGCACGGGTGCCCGTGAGGCCGCTTTCCGCAACATCAAGACCATCGCGGAGTGCCTGGCCGACGAGCTCATCAATGCTGCCAAGGTGAGGGAAGGGACGGGGCTGTCACCAGGCAGTGGCAGGACATCCTCGCTGTCCCGACATGTCGTGACTTTTCATGTTTCCCCCTCCCAGGGCTCTTCCAACTCGTACGCCATCAAGAAGAAGGACGAACTGGAACGCGTGGCCAAGTCCAATCGTTAAAGAGCCACTGTTGTCATTCCCAAAATAAAGTTGGCTTCTACTTTGTGCCCCTCTGTTCCTCCCTGTGCTGTGGGGATGGGGGGGGGGGGGTGCCATTTCTGTTTTGGGGTTTTTGTCCTCTTCCACACAAAGAAGGGGTGCCTGGGGGGCTCCTTTTTGGGGCTGAACCCCAGCAGAGCATGGGGATGTCCCATCCCGTCAGGTCCCACGTGTCCCCTAGCCACACAGCTTTTCCCAGCTCACCTTGGCACTTTCTAGGCTTGGGATTTCCTCATTCCTATACGTGATTTGGGGTTGGGGGCTGTGTCCCCTCGCTCCGAATTCCCTCTGTGCCCCGTTTTTCCCTTGCTCTATGCCAGGGGGTGGAGGAAACAGCACTGAGGGAAGGCAGAAGAAATAAAACCAGGACAGGGTGGCAGGGACAGCAGGCTTTCCCCTGAGGAAACCAGTCCCTTGGGGTGACAAAGTGGTGCGGGACAGCTGCCAGCACCCTCAGGTCACACCCAAAAGCCGGTGTGGTGCTGGTTGGGTCCTGCGGGGCCACCGTGGCTGTTGGGACCGGTCCCCTGGTGGCAGGGTGACACGGGAGGCGTGCCCGTCCCTCCTGGTCTGGCTGCACCCGAGCTGAGCGGGCTCTTGCTGCGTCCCCCACGGAGGCTGAAACCCCTGGGAGCAGGTGAGGAGGGGCTGGGAGGGGTTGGGTATTTTTGTGCCTTTTTTTGGAATCTGCTGGCACCCTACACTGGGTCTGGGGTATTTTTGGTCCCTGACCCTGTGTCCTTATTGCCACCTTGTAACCCCACCCCCTGCTGTTTCCCCCCTCTCTAGGGACGTCGCTGCCATGCTGAGCCCTCCGGGAGACCCCGAGGGGCCCCCTCGGGACTGCGTCATCTGCTTCGCCCCCTATGACCGCTTCTTCAAGCTGCCCAAAGCACTGGCCTGCGGCCACGTCTTCTGCCTCGAATGCTTGGCCAGGGTCAGCGTTGCAGCCCCCGCTGCCTCCTTGCTCTGCCCCATCTGCCGCCGCCCCACAGCCGTGCCCCCCCGCCGCGGCCCCCCTGCTTTGCCCACCCGCTCCGACCTCCTACCCCCCAACCTCCCTGCCACCCCTGGTGGCTTTGTTCGCTTCGATCGCCCCAAGGGGCTCCTGCTCTATGCCCCCCATCCCGGCCGGGTGCCCACGGTGACCCTCAGCCTGGAGGTTGGGGGGTCCGAGCCCCCCCTAGCCCCTCCAGGGGGCCGGAGAGGGGTGCGGTGGCCTCTCTTCAAGGCGGTGGCTGTCACTGTTGCCCTGATGGTGGCGGGGGGCTTGGTACTCTGCGGGATCTTCCTCTTCTTCCTCCTGCCCGCGGCGTGTGAGGGTGGCAGCCCGGTGACAAACAGCACCTGGGGGCAGCCAGGGTGGCCCCCCTACTAACAGGGAGCCCCTGGGGCAACATCAGCAGCTCCCTCCCCATTTTATGGGGCTGGGATGTCTTGGGGGTCCCCCCCTTGGTGGGGAGGGGTTCCTTGCAGGCCCCCCCCACCCCCAAACTTGGGGGGGGGGGGGGCAGAACAACACGCCGGCCCCCTTTCCCCTTTATTAAATTTTTTTTCCCCAATACCAAGTCCTGATGCCTCTTCTGTAACAGCAGCGAGTGTGATCCCAAGAACATCCCCCCCCCCAAAAAAAAAACGAAGCCAGGACCTTTTGTTTGTAAGGGGGGGGCGGCAACCAGGAGCTGCAAATCACCTGTTTGGCTTAAATGGAGGAGGGGGACACCAAAATCCATGCTGTGTGCGTGCAGTTTTAGGGCCAAGAGGGTGGCAGGGTGCCCAATTTCCACCTCTCGCCGTGCCTGGCACTGCCGCCAACTCCCCGGTCCCTATCGGAGCTGTCCCCGGCATGGCTGTGTGTATTTTGGGGGTGGGAGGGGTGAACCTGTACCAAAAAAAAAAATAAAAAAATAAAAAAAAACAAATAAAAGGGGAGGGGAACCTCCATTTTGGGGGGTGGCACGGTGCTAGCCATCAGCTTGAGGGTTTGTGCCCTGCGAGGGCAGTATCGGCTCCAGGATCAACCGCATCCCTCAGCTTTATCATCACCCCAAATCCCAAGGGGCAGAGGGCGTGGGGACATTTTGGGCAGGGTCTGGGGTGGGGTGGGGGGGCGGTTGGGAAAACCGAGGTGTTTGGTTGTTTTAAGGCTCAGCAATGCAACGGAGACCATGAGAAGAACCAGGTTCCAGTTGTCCACTATAGTGTGACTGTACACCCGAGGAACCAGACCCCACCGTGCACAACGTCCCGCGAGACCGAGACCCCCACAGTGCGCTGGGGAGAGGTGGGAGGAGCGGACCCCATTAGGGGGGTGGGCATGGACCCCCCCTCCACCTCCCCATGCCCATGCCATGACCCGCCACGCTGGTTGCTACAAGCGGAGGAAGTCGCGTGCTACGCCTACGAGTAACTATGCTTGGTCGTAAGCTACAACCCGACGGAAAAAAGTAGAGGGGAGGGAGGCCGCTGCCTCCGCATCCCCGGGGGGGTGAGTGGGGGCACAGCGCTGCCTCTCCTCGCCTTGATTCTGGCCCTGGGTGGCGATGGGACGGGTTGGACGGACAGACGGATGGGTGGACACCTGCTGCCCCGCCAGCCTCACCAGGAGGCTGGGTCAGGCGTTGGCAGGGGAGGCTGTGGAGGAGGAGGATGATGACAAGGTCGCTGGACCAGAAGGAGGGGAGCAGGGGATGCTCAGAGGGGGAAAGCGCAGTGGTGTAACCTATTCTGAGCCCACCCCTCCCCTAATTAATGAACCGCACTCCCCCTTCCCCATAATTTTGCCTCCCGACCACAAATAGAGGCAGGCGGCAAGCGGGGACCACAACTGCCCCAGGGTTAAGACAAAAGGGAAAACGCCTTAAAAACAATAACAATTATAAGGCCAAGAGGCTCTGCCCTCCCTCCCCAGCCCCACCCTGCTTAGCCCTGCCCTGTTTGGTCCCACCCTTCTTCGCCCTACATCCCAGCTCTTAACCTTGCCCCCCGGAGGGTCACTTGTAGAGGAGGTGGACCCGGCTGCCATCGCAGTTGCCCCGTCCCAGTTTGTCGGCTTGCTCCGAGACCAGGCAGCGCACCAGGGGCAGGCTGGGCTGGTAGAAGGGGGCTGGGGCTGGGGCGGCCCCCAGCCCTGGGGCAAAATGGTTGTCGGCCTCTCGGGACGGGTTGGAGGAGCGGCGGCGGGAGCGGAGCTGCTGGCGGTCCTGGAGCTGCTGGCGGAGCTCCGACACCCGCTCCTCCTTCTGCGGGGGGGGGGGAAAGGAGGAGGTCAGGACTTGGGAAAAGGCCCCTGACCCTAAGGGATGGGGGGAGCACCCCAGGGGTGAGGCACCGTGGTGTAGGGTGGCAAAACCCCAATACAATACATTTAGGGGGTGTCCAACCTTTATGGGGTATCCAACTGTTATGGGATGTCCCCAACATCTTGATGCTACGCCTTTATGGGGTGGCCCCAATGGCCTGATGCTACATCTTTAAGGGGTATCCAACCTTTATGGGATATCCCCAACACCATGTCATTTTTATGGGGTGTCCCACCTTTATGGGGCATTCAACCTGTATGGGGTGTCCCCAGCACCTCAATACTACAACATCTTTATGGGGTGTCCCACCTTTATGGGGCATACAACCTTTATGGGATGTCCCCAACACCCTCAATGCTACAAAACCCCTAACGAGGTGACCCCAGCACCCTGACGCTACAACACCTGTGGGGTGCTACACATCCCCCAATGCATTTTGGGGTGCACCCACCTCGGCAATGATCTTCTCCAGCTCCCGGTTCTCCTTCTCCAGCAGCCGGGATTTCTCTTCCTCGTTGTTGTTGGTGGATGAGCCCGTCTTCATCGTGTCCTGCTGCTCCGACTGCCACTCGCCCCGGGTGATGAGACGCCGCATCTGCAGGGCCCCCAACTTTCAGATCCTCACCCCAAAACCTAACACCCTTATGCTACACCCCGAGGAGGAACCCCACAAGATGGCCATCCCCTCTCTGGTGGTCTTTTGGAGGAAACCCCAGACCCCCCAGTCCTCGCTGTCACCTTGGGCACAAAGAGGACGACCAAGGTGATGTAGGAGGAAAAGACGACAGCCAACGAGGCAAAGGCGAAGGCCGCATCCTGCTGGCTGCTGAGGATCATGGTAACGGGTGCGGTGATAAGGCAGAGGACCTGCGGGTGATAATTTGGGGGTCACCCCGTGAGATATGGGGCGAAAGGACTCCCCACAGCCCCCCCTTCCCCAAGCTTACCGCCACATTGTAGATGGCCATGCCCACGGCACGGTGGTCATTGATTTTCTCAGTGGACACGCTCTTGGTCTCATACGCCAGAAAGATGCCCAGCAGCAGGAGCAGCCCCTTGAAGCCGTAAAATATCCCTGGCCAGGAGGAATACAGGGTAAAAGGAGGGGGGTCACACATCGGTGGTCAAACAGGGAATGGGCTACCCTCCCCCTACCTGCCCCCCATGGGTCTTCTTTAGGACCTCTACAATGCTCTGGTGCCCCCAACCCTCCTCGTACCTTGTCTTACTTGGAACCCCTTCCCCCTACCATCACCAAATTCCTGCCTGCCCCTCCTCCCCCAAACCTCCCTCCGACCCCCCCCATGCCCACCGAGCCACGTGTTCATCTTGGTGGAGCTGCAGTGCTCCAGCTGGGGCAGGATGGAGACGTCTGTGTCCGTCTTGGGCTCCTCCTTGGTGAATTCCTGGGGTGGCAAGGGTGGGAGGGGGCACATGGGTGAGAGAGCCTTTGCTGTGGGACCCCCCCATGCCCCCAGCATCACCCCCCTGTGCTGTGAACTTCCCTCCAGCAGTGCCCTGGTGCTGTAAGCATCCCCCCCCCACCACCACAAGCATCCCCCCACCATAACCCTCCTGCCTGAGCATCCCCCCCGTTGCCATGAACACCCCCCCAGCAGTGCCCTCAGCACCCCTCCCCACACCCCCCACCTCAATGGTGCGGTGCAGGGGGTCCACAATCTGCCAGATGATCAGCGTCACCACGTCCAGCCCGACAAGCAGCCCCACGGTGGCATACAGCTTCCACGGCTCCAGGGTCTGCTTTGGGGGCACAGGGGCACACAGGGTCAGCATGGCACCATGGCAATCCCCCACCCCTTCTCCGGACCCCCCTCACCTTTCGCTTCTCCTTCTTCTCCTCCTTCTTGGTGAAGACAGTGTGGACCCACCAGATCTTGGTGAACATGCTGCCGTAAGCAAGGCTGAACCCCAGCCCAAGCAGCCACAGCCGGGCCTGCAGAGGGTGTGCGGTGGCCCCGTTGCCTGGCTGTGCTTAGAGAGTGTCCTCCCCTTCCAGCTGTCCCCATCCCATAGTTGTAGCCACAACCATTCCCCCTCCAGCTGTCCCCATCCCATGGTTCCATCTCTGACCATTCCCCCTTCAACCATCCCTATCCCATGGTCGTATCCCCGGTTATTCCCCTTCCTGCTGTCCCCATCCCATGATTCTATCTGCAACAGTTCCTCCTCCAGCTGTCCCCATCCCACAGGTGTACCCAACACTCCCCCTCCAACTGTCCCAATCCCATAACTGTACCCACAACCATTCCCCCCCCCAGCGGGCCCCCTCCCCGGCCCCCCCCCCCTCCACCCGTCCCCGAGCCCCTACTTGGCAGACAAAGGGGAAGAGCCCCGGCCCAATGTGGTATCCATCCAGCCCCAGGGGGAAGACAGCAGCAAGTGCCAGCGTGCAGCCCACAGCTGTCATGTTGTTCAGGTAGGGCTGGGAGTTCTGGATGTACCTGGACGACACATACAATAGGGACATAGGGCACCACCATCGTGCCAAGATGACCCCAACAGGACACGAGAAACTGAGGCATGAAGGGAGGTCAACGGATGCTGGGCACTGAGAGCTACAGCCTCAGCATCGCCCAAAGCAACACAGGAAGATGAGATTCCTACCAAGAGCAACCTTCTGTTGCTGTAGGAAGCACATGAGAACACCCAAATGCCGGGAAAACAGTGACATTTGGGCTGATTCTCGGCCATCGGCCTCAGGGTAGGGGGTGTCACTGACCGGACATGCCCGTTGTAAATGTTGAAGGCCAAGCAGATGATGGCCAAGAGGATGCCCAGCGAAGCCAGCACTGAGACAGAGATGAAGAGCTTCTGGGACAGGAACCGAAAGGTGGTGATGACCTTGGTGTAGTCAGCTGGTGGAGCACCTCCTGCAGAGCCCGTGGCATAATTAGGGGGCACGGAGGGGCCCTTCCCCATGGCAGGAGACCCATGGGTACTCCCCCCAGCCCCCCCCCCCCCACATCCTCCCACCACCCCTCTCACCGATCCACTTGTCGTTGTTGTACCAGGACAGGTTGTCCTTGGTGCTGTCGTAGTAGCCGATCTTCTTGTAGACACCTCCTGCAAGGGCAGTGGGGATGGGTCAGGCAGGAGGTGCAACAACCCCACTGGGATCGTTGATGTTGGAAAGCACCCCTAGATCCAGCTGGTCCACCCAGAGCTGAGTGCTCGGGATGATGTGCTAGTGGCTTTTGAAGATGAGGATGGAGACCCAACAACTTATCTGGGGTGCCAGTGCTTGGTCACCTGCACCATGGCAAAGTGTTTCCTGATGTTCAGCTGGAGCATCCAGTCATCCTTCCTCGACTCTCTCCAGTGTGGCCAGGTCTCTCTCGTACTGGGGAACCCAGAACTGCACCCAGTACTGCAGGTGTGGCCGACTAGTACTGAGCAGAGTGGAAGGATCACCTCCCTTGACCTGCTGACAATGCTTCACCTACTGCAGTCCAGGACACCACTACCCTTGCTTGCAGCAAAGGCACATCACTGTCTCCTGCTCCACTTGGTGTCCCCACCAGGTCCCAGGACGTGCTGGTGACTGTCCTCCAGCTGGACTTGGTGCCACTGATCACCACCCTCCGGATGGTTCAGCCAGTTCCCAACCCACCTCACCGTCTGCCCATCCATCAATAGCTTCTCTAGGATCTTATGGCAGTGCTGAAAGCCTTCCCAAAGTCCACCTAGACAACGCCCATTGCTCTCCCTTCATCTACCAAACCAGCCGAAGGTGGTCAAGTTGGCCAAGCATGACATCCCCTTGTTGAATCCACGCTGACCGCTCCTGGTGACCTTCTTTGTCCTTTCCTGTCCCCCTACCTCCTGATCACCTCCCTCCATCACACACACGAGCGGTTGCGTGCTAAGGCTTCGTGTCCTGTTGGCCAAAAGGGTTGTTATGGTGTCCATCTTGGGGCACCAGTTCGTTGTTGTATGCTATTTATTGTGCAAACAAGAGGGTTTGCTGTGTGCAACAGATGTGACGTTGCCTTCTAAGAGCATCTCGTGATGAAGGGAACACATGGGACACGGTGACTGTGTTGCACACCTGCGCTCACTCACCTTGAAGCTGCTCGATGAGTGTCCAGGCCATGCGGGACCCACTGGCGTCAAAGACAACGTGGCCCTGTGGGACGAGTATCAGGACATGGACCTGTCAGGCAGCAGGACCACACGCCCAGCGGGTACCAGGAGGCACTTTTTTGGCACTTTTTGGGGTGTTTCAGGGGACACCCTCAAAGGTTAAAGAGCTGGGGACATGGGACACCTTGGTGGGGAGTAGGTGGCCAGGGTTGGGGGATGCTCTGGGGTGCAACGCACCGAGACACCCTCAAAAGCGGAGGAGTTGAGGGCCCGGTAGATCTCATCGGTGATGTTCTTGTTGTTGTAGTTGAAGTCCTCCAGGCGCAGCCCCTTCTTGACCAGCTCTGCTGAGGTCTTGTTGAGGGCCAGGGCCAGTGCCCAGATGGCATCGTAGGCCAGCGGCGCCTCCTGGAAGCCGCCCGTCTCCTCTGGGTTCTTGCCCAGCCTCTTCTGCAGCTTCTCGATGAACTCCTGGGATGTCTGTGACGGGGACAGGGAGGTGGCCATGTGGCGTGTGCGATGGACAAGACCCTTGGGGTCCAAGCTGCCCTGCCTGCCCTCCCTGTTGGGATGTGTCCTCCCCAGCCCTATACCATGTTGGAGATACTGCGGGTGTTCTCGGGGTTGAGCATGACAATCTCGGTGGTGACGTGCCCCTCCACAGCCTCGGCCATCTCCGCCTCGGTGCAGTTGATGGCTGGGTCCTTGATGCGGAACCAGTTATCAGCATACCAGCCGATGAGGAACCAGACGTACTTCTTGCCGTACAGCTTCTCCTTGTAGACCTAGGCAGGTCGCAGGGCAGCTGCTTTCATCCCATCACCCTTTGCTCATCTAGCACCCTTCTTCCCACCTCATTCATCCATCCAGATATCAGTCCATCCACACCCTCACCATCCATCCAGACCTTTGTCCATCCATCCTGATATTTGTCCATCATTCCAGACCTCTGGCCATCCATACCGTGTTCATCCATCCAGACATTTCTCCACCCACTCTTCACCCTGTGCCTCCACTTAACCATCTCTCTTCCCACCATCCCACCCATCCATCCACCTGTCCTACCACACTCGCATCTCCCCACACTTCCACCCATCTGTCCCACCACCACCTTTCTGCCCTCTCGCCCACATGCCCCACTGCCCTTTTCTCCATCCCACCATCCATCACCCTATATCCACCCTCCTCCACTCCACATGCCCTCCATCCTCCCTCATGCCCCACTGGTGCCTGCCCCACTGGTGTCCCCCCCTTTCCACCCACGCGCCCCTCACCTCGCAGAAGACCTTACGCGCCTCCGTCTCGTAGAAGAGCCCCACAATGATACGTGCGTCCTGGCGCTGTGGAGAGACAACTCACCCTGGGGTGGGACTTCTGCTCCCGGGACTTAAGCAAACCCAACCCCACCCACCTTCATTTGCATAGATTTGCACAGGAAGGTGGAGCTGGCTGTTAAAACTCAGTGTTGCCCATCATGGACATGGCTCCTCATCCGGGTGGAGGAGATGCAGGTTCACATCCCCACCTTGACCTGGATGCTTGGGCATCTTGGGGTGGCTCTGCTCCCTTTTTGGGGTTCGGGGCATGGCTCCAGAAGCACCCCGGTGGTTTCGGGCACTGGAAGGAGGACTTTGGGAAAGTAGGCAAGGTGGGCTCACCTTGAGGTTGCGCACAGGTGCGGCAGGGTCAGAGAAGAAACTCTGGCGGAAGGTGATCTCCAGGCCAGCTTCCTTCACCCGTTGGTCCAAGTCATCAAGGGTCTGGTGGGGGGGCCGGCAGGGCGGGGAGTGGGCAGACAGGGGGCAGGCAGATGGGGTGGGGGGGGGGGTCAGAAGGGAAAGAGAGTGCAGAGTGAGCCCGGGGAGGGTGGAGGGGCACCAAGCAAGAGACAGGGGTAGGTTGGGTTGGGTCGGGTCAGGTCAAGTTGAGTTGGGTCAGGTTGGGTCAGGTCAGGATGAGTTGGGACGGGTCAGGTCGAGTCGGGATGAGTTGGGTCAGGTCGAGTTAGGTTGAGTTGGATTGGGTCAGGTTGTGTTGAGTTGGGTCAGGTCGGGTCGAGTTGGGTTGGGACAGGTCACGAACCATGGGGTCATCAGGATGGGGGCAAGCAGCAGTGCAGCAGATTTTGGGGATGTTGTGGAGGGCGTGGCAGCAGGGTCGAAGCAGGTTTGGGGAGGGGGGTCTCCAGCATGCGTACCGAGGTGAAGACCTCCGTGGTCTGCTGGATGGTGGCGATCTTGGTCCAGCCCCACTTCTTGAAGAGCTGGACGCGTGTGGGGTTATGCAGAGTAGCTGAGGGGTGGGTGCGGAAGAAAGTGGGGAAGCGCTGGCGGTTGGAGAGGGCAGGGGAGCTTGAGCCGTAGGATAGCTGCAAGGGGAGGGGGGAGAGCAGAGGGGGGTCATGAGCCTCCCAAAAAGTTGAAAACAACAAGCACACACGAAGCAACAACCAGAAGGCAATGAGCACACACATAACAACCTGAAAGCAACAAGCAGACACATAATAACTCAAAAGCAACCACACGTGTAGCAACAACCCGAAAGCAACAAGCACATATACAAAAACAACCTGAAAGCAACAACTGTGCACACAGCAACACCCCAAAAGCAACAACACGTGTAGCAACAACCCAAAAGCAACAACCATGCACGTAAGAGCAACCTGACCGCAAGAAGCGCACGCAGAGAAACAACCACACGCATAGCAGCACTCGCACACATCCTTGGCATGCAGTGGCTGCGGCCGTGCATGCAATACAGCGCGTTGCTGCATGCAATGTGACACACGTGCATGACCACTGCTGAGCAACAGTGCAACCATGCCACCTCTGTCCCCAGCAGCATCAGGGAGTTCAGCACCCTGTGTTTCTCCCCCACAGGACCCCATGTTTCCCACCCCAGGACCCCAAGTGTGCCCCCCTCCCGAGACCCTGAGTGTTGCCCCTCACCACAATCAGGTTCCACATGCGGGCAGCTTCAGCCACAAGCGTGGAGACGCTGCTGCAGCCAGGCATGAGGATGATCTTGATGGGATCGTTGTAGAGCAGCTCATAGAGGTACTTGGTGGCCTGGCCTGGGTCACACTGGGTGGGGGGGACACACAAGGATCAAGCAGCTGCTGGACCCCCCCCCCCTTCCTCACCGCCCCTTTTCCCCATCCCAGTTCCCCCAGTTTAACCCATCACTCCCATTCCCCTCCTGGTGATGGGGTTGGATCTGCTTCCCCATAGACCCTATAAAAAAGGGGGGTGGGGGGTCCAGGTTCCCACGGGGGGCCCCCAATGCTCCAGCTCCCTCCCTGGGGGGGCTGTGAATAATTCAGGGCACGGAGGCGCCGTTGCCACAGCAACCCAGCGGCAGACCCAGCAGCATCCGCTGCCGTGGCAACTGGGCTGGACCAGCGGGGGGGGGGGGGGGGATATGCAGGAAAATGGGGGGGGATGGGGACAGAAAGGGGGAACGGAGGGGGTGCAGGACAGATGGACACTGGGATAAGGGACAGATGGATGAGGATGGGGAAATGATAGGGACCCCCACTGCTTCCCCTTGCTATGGGGCAGGTTTATGCCTGTGACCCCCCCAGCACATCCAAGCCCCCCATTAGTGCCCAAAATACCCTGACCTCATCCTAGCCCCCTGCCCCACCCTTGCCCTCTGCCCCTGCCCTATATAGCCCTACATAGCTGTGGTGTCATTGTCACCCTGCCCCATATACCTGCCCCCCCCCACCTCCCCATTTACCTGCCTCATCCTTGTCACCCTCCCCTATATACCCTCTCCCACCTCGGTCACCTCATCCCATGTCCCTGCCCTATAGCTATGCCCCATCCCGGCCACCCTTCCCCATGTCCCTGCCCCATCCTGCTGTCCCTGTACCCTGCCCTATAGCTTTGCACCCATCCCTGCCGCCCCTTGCTGTCCCCATCCTGTCCCTCACCA
>MU016140.1:0-11018 GCA_011076525.1 Nettapus auritus
CACCACGCATGCACCTGCCCACACTGGCTACTGTCTCCGCATGGGGAGGACGCAGTGTGACACGCTCCATCTCATCTCTAAGGCTGGAGCCCTGGGGTCCCTGAGGAACCTGGGCCGATGCCACCCCCTACCAACCATTGAGCCAGCGGGAATTGTACTGGTCCGTCCTCATGGCCGTCTGCTTGCCCATGGTGCGGAAGATGGCTGCGTCAGTGCCCATGAAGTCAATGTATACGCCGGCATAGAGCTCTTCATCTGCAGGTGTGGGGGCAGAGGTCAGCCAGCCCCCAGCCACCCCTGTCCACCCACTTTCTCCCACTGCCCCCAGGCTCCATCCGTCCCTGGCCAGCAGTCACCAGGTCACCAAGAAATGCATAGTGGAGAGCACAGGAGGATGTGACTGGTCTGCAAGGAACCCCCAGTATGCAGGACTGGAGCCATCCAGGTGCCCAGTGCCACCACCTGCAGTGGCAGGAGCCGGAGCCCAGCCTCTCGGGGCCATGGGGGGAGTGCTCCCTCTGCCCATCCACGGCCCTTGGGGAGCCACAGGACTCACTTATTAATGCAGAGACGGTGTCCACCTTGGGGTCATAGGAACACTTCCCTTTGCCCGACTCCAACTTGTCTGGCTCCAGGTAGAAGATATAATCCTGGGGAAGGAAGCAGAACAAGGAGCTTGTGACATTTTCCCCCTCTGTCCCCATGGCACCTTCTGAAGCAGAGGCCTCCTTGGGGTGGAGCATAGCGGCCACCAATGCTGCCAGCTGAAGATGAATGTGATGGGACCACAGCGGGTTCTGTAGGACTCCTGAGAAGCCGAGGTCTCCAGGAAGTGCTTCTCAGGTGTTGCTGGATGCTGCTCCGTGCCCTCCACCGCGTAGGTCTGTCACGGCTTGTCTTGAACAGGATGGACGCGGGGTGTTCCCTAGAGCCGCTTCGTGGCCTGCTGGCACGAGGGTGGCCCGGCCATCACGGGGCTGCTTGGACCATTGGCATCGTGCTGACTCCAGCCGCTGCTGGGCAGGGCTTGGCTGCAGGCACAGCTTGGCTGCCAGACCTGGCAAGGAACTTGGCCTGTGTCCCAGCAAGGACCCATCTTCCACCAGCATCCACCACGTGCTTTGGGGCCAGCCACCCTGCGCCGCCGGGAGCCGCTCTCTCTGCCGTCACCGTTGCCTTCCCCAGGCCACCACAGCCCCATGGCATGGCAGGACACCCTGAGTGTCCCCAGAACACTGCCCTGAGGACAGGGTGAAGCAGCACCAAGCCAGCACCCACCAGGCACCCCAGCATGGCTGTGCCTCAG
The DNA here is from genome assembly GCA_011076525.1 of Nettapus auritus. NCBI lineage: Eukaryota > Metazoa > Chordata > Aves > Anseriformes > Anatidae > Nettapus > Nettapus auritus. The sequence continues at coordinate 1,307 of MU016140.1, forward strand.
GTGGTAAGGTCCCTGCACGGTGGGATGCGCTGGGGGGACAAGAGGGTCACTGTAGAGCACCTGGGCTCTGGGAAGGGCAGGCCAGGCCAGGGACACTCGCCAAAGGGATGCTACCTGCAGGGTAACTAGCCACAGGGACACTAGCCATGGGGACGTTAGCCATGGGGATACTGGCCCTGAGGATGCTAGCCAGGGGGATACTGGCCCTGAGGATGCTAGCCAGGGGGATACTGGCCATGGAAACACTAGCCATGGGGATGATAACCATGGAGATACTGGCCATGGGGATATTAGCTATGGGAATGCTAGACAGGGAGATGCTAGCCATGAGGATGCTAGCTATGGGGACACCAGCCATGGGGACATTAGCCATGGGAACGTTAGCCATAGGGATGCTAGCCATGAAGACATTAGCCATGGGAACGCTAGCCATGAGGACGCTCACCATGAGGAGGACACCAGCCATGGGGACATTAGCCATGGGGACGTTAGCCATGAGGATGCTAGCCATGAGGACATTAGCCATGGGAACGCTAGCCATGAGGATGCTCTACATGAGCACACTTGCTGCAGGGACACCAGCTGTGGGAGGTTCTTCCTTTCCCATCCTCTCCCTCTGCAAGATGTCCTCTCGCCAGTTCCTCCTGGCACCTGCGGGCAGCCAGGGCACCCAGCCCAGCACCCAGAGGTGGGCACAGGCCTGCTGGGATGGCCCCTCTTCCTCCAGCCCCATTGCTGCCCCACATCTAGGTTACCTCTTTACCCTGCCTGGCACTGGCACTGAGACCTCTCTGGGGACAAGCCCTGGTGGTGCCATGTTGCCCTCCCCGCCAGCAGGCTGCGAGCCCTCGCAGGTGTGTGCTGAGCACTGCTGAGCCCCCATGGGCAATAGGGCAGAAGCTCCTGGCACGGGGATGCCACCATGCTGGTGGCTGAGAACATCAGGCTGTGCCCCCCGAGCTGACCGGGATGTTCCCTTCGGAGAGGAGGAGAGGGGGCAGAGGGACGCGTGGGCAGGATGGGGCAGGGACAAGGAGGACCCAGGCTAGGGGCCCCATGCCCACGCGCTGACCCATGTTAGTCCAAGGGGGGGGACACTGTCAGGGCAGGTTGGAGGCTGGCTGTCCCCAGGAGAAACCGGGGGGACACCACCACCTCCCCGAGCCTGCCACCCACTCTGGTGGAACAAGGCCCTCTCCCCAGGCAGGGCAAAGCAGAGGGATGCTGGCAAGGCAGCTGCTCAGCGATGCTTTTGTAGACCCTACCAAAACACAACCTGCACGTGGCCGTCCTGAGTCCCCTGCCTCTGTGGACGCTTGGATTTGAAGGGACACGGCGAGTCCAGAGATGGGAAAAGCCGGCAGCGGAGGCGGGGGGAGGACTGCCAGCCCTGACAGTGTCCCCTGTGGGGACGCATGCGAGGAGGAAAGAGTTAGTGAGAGCAGGAGGGGGAAGATGCCGGGCCGTTGCTGGAGAATGCTTTGCAGAGAGGAGGGGAGGCAGTGTGTGTGGGGGGGCACGGTGACAGACCCCCACCCCAGGAGCTGCCGGTGGGAAGGAGAAGGAGCCCGCGGCTCTGGTGCGCCCGGGGAGAGGTGGGCACAGCTGCGGCGGGCTCCCAGACCCGTTCCCACCTTGCTTTCTGCCGGTCTTGGGCTGCGGGGGCCGTCGGTGGCTCTGCTTTCCCGGCCTCCCGGAGAGACGGGCTGGCTCGACGGAAACCCCTGGGGAAAAGGAGCAGGGCAGAGAGTTAGCGCCAGGGGGCGAGAGGGTCCCCCCAGGCTGGGGGCTGCGGGATGGCTCTGGCAACCCCTGTCCCCATGGCACAGTGCTCTTCACGGGCTCCGCAGGCAGCCGGAGGGGACGGCAGCAGCCTTGTCCCCAGGGCTATCGTGCTGTCCTCAACTGTGGGCATCCCTGGTCGTCCTCAAGTGCTGCGGCACCCACGAAATGTCACCGACGGTCCCAGTCCAAGGTGGTTTAAGCCACGTCAGCCTCTCCCTGCACCAGTCCTGGGGTAGGCACTGGGGCAGCCCCCGTCCTTTTCTGGCACCACACGCCTCTTGGCTTGGCTCGCCGAGCCCGACCTGCTCCATGCAGATGAGGACGTGGCCGGGGGTTGGGGGTGATGCGGAGCTGGGGCTGTCCCCACAGCAAGCAGAACCCCCTGGCCACCCTTGCGGTGTGCCACAGCGGTCACCCCAAAACCGCTTCTTCCACTGCACAGCTGACCCGACGGGGCTTTGAAACCACTCTCTTGGGTTCGTCCACGGTCATCAGGGCAAGGCGCCGTTGTTCTCTCTTGCTAGCAGCTAAGCGTCCCACGGTGCATGCCACCTCTCTCCCTGTTCACCCGTGGCATGGGACCACCACGCTCCTCCTTGCAAAACGCCACCGCTGGCACAGAGTCAGGCGTCTTCTCCATCTGCGCCACATCGTCCCCGTGAGCCAGCGCATCCCTCACAGCGGGGCAGGAGGGCACGTCGGAGCGGAGCCCACGCAAGGTCCAGCCGATCCAGGAGCGAAGAGGAGTCCTGGGTCTGCAGAGGTGGCTCGGCCATGCTCAGCATTGCCCCACCGGCGCTCAGCGTGTTGCTGCCCCCCGAGCCCCCTGGTGCTGGCCCCGGGACCTGCCCGGCAGCGGGACCGGCCGCAGCCCCCGTCCCTCCCGCCCCTCACCTGCGCTTTGCGCCCGCGGTTGATGAAGGCGCAGATGGGGTTGTAGGCGCCAGTGCCGCACACGTAGAGGTGGGTCCGGTTCCAGGGCTGGATCAGGCGGATGAAGTTACCGCACTCCCCCTGGGAAAGAAGATGGGGTGGCAACCACGCAAAGGACCAAGGGGACCGGCTTCCCCCGGGGGAGGCCTGGCCACCATTTCAGCCATACCTGGGGCGGCACCACAGGGTCCAGCCCCCCGGCACAGGGGAAGAGCTGGGAAGGCAGAAGGGAGACAGAGAGAGGAGGGTGGGAGGCTGGAACTGGGCATGGAACATGTGCTGGTGCTGGGCATGAGTGGGCAAGGGTCATGGGTCGGCATGGGCCATGGGTTGGTGTGGGCTGTGGCTCTGGCACACCTGGGGGCACGGCTCTGCCAGGGGGATGAAGCCACGTGGGGAGCTGTGCCTCCTGCTCACCCACGAAGGCTCCCCTGGACGTGCCTGGTTGGCACAGAAGGGACGGCAGGACACGGCGACACCTCCAAGTGCTGCCCCTGTCCCAGCACACGGACCCCGGGGGTGCCTTTTCCAAGGGAGGACATGATGGCACAAATTCCCCTCCTCGTGGTGGCCGCCAACCCCTCTGCCGCTACCAGAAGGGGGCTCACGGTGGACATGAAAACCCCAGGGACAGCTGGAGTCATGGACAACACAGGGACTCAAAAGCCAGCGGTGACCCAAGCAGGGCCTCAGAGCAGGACACCAGCTCCGGAGACAGGGTGGGAGCAGCAGGGGCAGCTCGGCGGGCGCTGGTCGCACTTACGTTGCTGTTCTTGCCTGACAGGATGCACTCCTCAATCCTCTGCGGGGGGGCAGGCCAGTGGATCTGCGGAAACACAGAAGATGGGGAGCGCGGGGCTGCCAGCCCCTGCCCCGTCCCCTCCCGGCCCCAGCCCCACCACGCAGGACCCTCGGGACACCCAGCCCCACGTCTCCGCCGGGTCCCCGGCCCTCTGACCCGAGCGGCGGCAGCTTACGATGAGGGGCTCGCGGTTGATGTCGTGCAGGTCGAGTGAGAGGACGTAGTCCTTGCTGCCCACGTACATGCGGTCATGGTCCTCGTCCTTCAGCAGGATGCGGTAGTCGCTGGAGTTGAGCAGGAAGTTGAAGAAGTGCGCGGTGCCGGTGGCCTTCAGCTCTGCAGGGAGTGGGGCAGCACGTCAGCACCCTGATGGCCTCCCATGGCCTCCCATGGCCTCGGGGCACCCGGCCCCAGTGCCAAGGAGCACCCGGCCCTGCCAGCCCGGCTGGGGACACCGGCTGGCACGGGGGCAAGCTGGGACAGCCAAGGGTGGCCAGGACAAGGGGCAGTGCTGAGAGCCAGCCCCCAGCAGCGGAATGTGGATGCCCACCGAGACAGGGCATGAAGGGTGCTGGTTGTCACAGCCAGGAGCCTGTGGCTCCTGAAATCTCTGGCACTGGCGTTGTCCCCCTGCTCCAGTCCCCTGTTGAAGCGTCCCCACGTCCCAACCCCTAGGACAGGGGAGCAGGGAGCCAAAACAGCCAACTCCTGGGTGGGGGGGGACACAGCCCCACGCCCCCCCCCCCCACACCCCGCTCCCCTCTTTGGGAGTTATTTTTAGCCTGAGTGTGGGAGAAACGAGTGAAAGAGGATAATGAGGGTCATGAATATTCACAAGTGCAGCGAGGCAGCCAGATGGAAGGCAGAAGTGCTGCAGATGATGTGGGACGGTGCCAAGGACCACGCGGCAGGGGCAGGGCACCGGCGAGACTTGGGGGGGGGGGGCAGAAGGAGGAATGCTGCCCCCCCTGCCCCCCCTACATCCCTGCCCCCATCCCCGCTGCCAGGAGCCCCCCAGCACCTGCAGGGCACAAGGGACTGGGGTGGGTCTGACACTACCCCCCCGGGACACCGCCTGTGCCAGGTGCTGCTCCCCTGGGAGGTGTCACCCCGCGGGCACGCCACCAGCGTCCACCAGAAGCCAGCTCCAGCGGCTGCCAGACCCGGTTGGTGTGTGATGGGTGCTGCAGGTGGCCCTGTGGGGATGGGGGCAGCCCGCCGGCATCCCCTCCCTGCAGGGCAGGCACGCACGCAGTGCTGGGGCTGCTCCGGGAAGGAGCGAGCTGGCTTCCAGGCACGGGCGGGCACAGAGCCAGCGGCCGCTCCTGGCCAGGATGCCGAGTGCCTGAGACCTCCCCGACCTTCTGCTCCTGAGTCCCATGGGGCGCTGGCTGCGTCCCAGCGGTCCCCTCCCATCCCAGCACCTCCGGGACGTGGGGGGGGGATCTCCCTTGATCTGCCTGGGGAAGGGGCACCTCCGGGCAGGGGTGCTCGCCCACCCCTGGGGATGGCCGTCGGGGATGGGGGGGTGATGTGTTCCCATCCTGCTCTGGGAAACAGCACCATGGGATGTGACGCCCCCCTGCCGTGCTGCCCACAGCCCCGTGACACAAAGGGCATGCGCGGCCCCTCGCTCTGCTGCTGACGGGCAGGTGGGTGAGTCCCCCTGACCTCCGACCTCCCGCTCCCGGGCCCCCCGGCCCCCAGCTGGCGGGGATCCGGAGGAACCAGCTCGTTAGCGGACACACCTGATGAGCACACCCTGCTCCTGCCTGGCCAGGAGCTTAATCCCCTTTTAATTGCCTGCAGGACCCCGGCTGGGGGCAACCCCCCCCCCAGCTGCCCCTTACCTCCCTGGGGACAGGGGGTACAAGCCCCCCCGGTGCGGCACCACAGGGAGTGCTGCTCGGAGCCCCAGCCCTTCTTGTCATACGTGCCTTGTGGTGTCACCTTGGTGTCACCTCTCCATCGCCGTTACGTGGCTGGGAGCACGAGAAGTAATGACCCTGGCCGGGAGCAGCACAGCCCCATTGCACACTCTGTAAAGCCCAATTCCCCTCGGTTTTGTCCCATATTTACAGCTCTTCCTTGCACCTCGCGGCTGCCACCCACACGGCCAGGCGCGTGCCCTTGTCCCGGCTGGGAGGAAGGAGGTGTCCCCAGCTCCCGGGGGACAGCAGTGGGGTGGCACTGTGGCCCCGCCATGGTCCCTGAAGCACAGGTGAGGTTTTGCAGGTCCCCAAAAAGCCGAACTGGGCACAGCCCAGGGGTGGGGGACTGGTGCGAAGGGTTAATCCCATCAGGGACAGGGCGGCCACCTCCCCAGGTGCTCCATCAGCCCATCCCCTGCGCCTGCGAAACCAATTACACCCGATCTCACCTAATTAGTTTCTAATTACGGGCTTGTAGTGCATTCAACATAATTAGCATGTAAATTACACGCCGTGTTTATATTCAATAACCGCTCTGCCCGCTCCTGGCAGCAGAGTGATGACGGCGCCTTTTGGGAGCCCTTTTCTTTATTTTAATCTGGGGGAATGAATTTAATTCACGTGCCGACAGAGCCGCCCGGCTGCGCTGCGATGCCTGCCCCGGTCCCCAGGGTGCACGGACAGCTGGGGACAGGCAGAGCAGCCCCACCGGGCAGGGATCAGTGCGGGGCCGTACCAGGATCGGGGCCCAACACAGCGTGATGGGGGCACAGCCGCTTCCCACAGGCTTTCGCCCTGCCAGCTCCCCACATTTTGGGGAGGTTTCCCCAATTTCAACAAATTTTTGCAGGCTGCTTTGTGGGTGCTGCCTTCCAGAGAGGGTGGAGGGCCCAAACCAGGCTGGGACAGGGACCAGAGGAGCGGGGTGGGTCTGGATTAGTCCCCATTTGTTGTTATTGGGGCTGATCAAAGAGCTGGGTGGGATGCCTTATGAAAGCGGAATTGCTTATTTGTTTGAGCATCACTTCGCTACCCCTTGATGGGTTATTTATGATGTAATTAAGCTAATTACATGTAATAAGAGAGTTTCCGTGGCCCCGAGCCAAGCTCTTTTCCCATTTAACCGACTCACAGGTGGTAGGGAGCCGAAGGAGCCCGACGGGGGCTCGGAGATGAAATGGCTCCGGCTCCTGCGCCACCGAGCACAGCGCTGCCAGCGCTGCGCACTGTGCCCCGGAGCCGCCTGCAGCCCCCCGGGGACAGGCCCCGGTCCTCTCCGCCACAGGTGCCGTGGCACCCGGTCAAGCCCCGCATCAAAGCGGCCAGCTCCAGAGCAGGGTGATTTGGACACAGTCCAAAAAAAAAAAAAAAGAAAAAAAAGCTGCTTTTTTTTTTTTGTCAGCCAAAACGCTGATTCATCCCCAGCCAAGAGGGAGCGGGGTTTTGGAAAGCCTGGCTGAAAAATGACCCCTGGAAAGCCACTCGGCGTGAGCCGCCGCCACGCACCGCCTTCGCTGCTGCTCCTCGGCTTTGGGAAATCTTGATTTCCCCAGCCCTGGGAGCAGCCGGCCCCGGCGCTGCGCGGGAGCGCTGCGCGTTTTTCCAGGCAATTTGCTGCCCGCCAAAAAGGCGGCGGGGAAGGAAGCAGCTCAGATTGCTCCAGGTAGGGGGCCGGCGGCGGATCCTGCCACATTTCTCAAGGCAGTTGGATCCTTCCCCTTCTTCCAGCAGTATCAAATTCAGCTCCGTTCACCGCCACTGCTTTTGGGGAAAAAAATAAATATCAGAGGAAGGGCAAAATATCGGAGGGAGGAGGCAGCGGGCGAGGGGACGGGGTGCAGCGGGAGCCTGGTGCGTCCCCGGAGCTGGCTGTCCTTGTCCCTGCCCGCTCGTCCCCCCCATCTGGCCGTGTTTATTTGAAGCCGCCGGCATCACGCGCGTCCCACAGCTGCAGCAGCTTAGGCGGGCGCCTGGGCGGCCCTGTCCCCCGGCCCCCCTCCAGCCATCTGCCACCGGCAGCCCCCGGCGTCCCAGGACACGGGCAGGGAAACTGAGGCAAGGAACGGGCGGCAGCGCGGTCCCGCTCCAGGACGTGATTTTTTTTTTTTATGATGATGATTTTTATTTAAAGTGATTTTTATTTTTTCCCCACTCAGATGGGGGAAATAGGTGGGAAGGAGCGGAACTGCCCTGCTGCCCACCCAGCCCATTCCGCTGCCCGGGTGGGACGGTGACCCTGCCGAATGGGACGGGTCCCAGCGGTGACAGCCGTGACCGCCGGGGACAGCGGCTCCCTTTTGAAGCCCGGCCCGGGGCCCTGACCCCAGGGGCGCCCCACGGCGCTGTGCCTTCCTCCCCGCACCACCGCCGCTGAATCACCGCCACCTCCCGCATCCTCTCCCCGTCACCTCCTGGGAAAGCCCAGCCCGGGGGGAGCTGACGTCCTCGGTGCCCGAGCCCACTCGGCCCGGAGGAAACCGGAGGAGAGGGGGGCAAGCAGGATGCGCCCGGGAGAGGGGGAAATCGCTAGTAAGAAGATGATTAAAAATATCCACCCTATTTCTGGCCGGCACAGAGCGGAGAGCCGGGAAGAGCTGTTGGCAAAACAGAGCCGCTCCGCGGCCTCTCCCTCTTCCAGGGAAGCACGGGACCGCGCTGTTCTTTCCATGCTGGCCACCTTCCTGCCCGGCCACTGTGGCCGCGGGGACGCCGGCACAGGAAAGCCTTGACAGCGAGGACGGGCAGCGGAGCCACAGGGTCCCCACCGGTCCCACCCCAGGGCAGGGGACGCAGGCGCCAGCCCCTTGACACCGCAGCCTTTCCGTATTTTTTTTTTCCCTTTCCCCTAAGCACTATGAGCACAATTTAGAGTAGAGGATGACGCAGGCCCCCGGGAGCTGCGACGAACGCCACTTCCTCCCCGTGCGAGCGATAACAAGCGAGGCAAACAAACCCGGAGATGCTCCCGGCACTGGCCGGGCTCCAGGCAGCGCGTGTGATGCTGGGGGGGGACGCACGGGGGTGCCGCCGGCCCCCCCAGCACCCTGCAGGACCACATCCAGCCCCGCCTGCGACGGGCAGCTCCAGCCAGAAGGATGCTTTGGGTGGCGGTGGCACTGCCACAGCCCTGTCCTCTTCCCAGGGCTGTCCCTGGGGGCACGTCCCTGTCCCTGTCCCTGTCCCAGCAGCGACCCCAGCCCTGACCAAGGCCCCGTTCTCCTCCACTGGAGCTGCTACAGGAGCGGGGCTTGGGAAGGGATGGGTGACATGTCTCTGAGAACCCACAGGTAGCGGGCCAGGGCCGAACAAAGATGTGAAGGACCCAATCCCACGGCATTCCCGGCCCAGCCGTGCTTATTATTCAGGATTAATTTGGCTGCCTGGGGCTCACCAGGTGGCTGCATAGCAGCAACAGGCATTAACGCACGCCATGCCAGGCAACAAGAGCACGTCCCCAGCTTCCCCGGGAGCCTTCCTGCGGGACGGAGCAGGGTGAGGATGCGGACCCCTGCCTCAAAGCACCCCGCACCCTTCTGCCAGCTGGGGCACCCCACCGCCCCTGGCCTACCTGAAGCCTGGAGGGGACACGAGGACGTCCCCACGCCAGGGTCAGGATGTGTCTGCAGGTGGAAACCAGCAGCACGGCCTCCCAGCACCCCAGCCTTGCCCTGGCAGCAGCCAAACCCCCTCCCGTGCTCTCTTCCAGGCAGCAAGCAGCCCCAGTGGGCCGCGGGGTGCCTGTGGGACCCGGCTGAGCCGCACAAGCAGCAGCCAGCCCCGCTCCAGGCAGGAATCGCTCCCTTGCCTCTCGCCCGGGCTTGTCCCCGTCCTCTTCATACCACAGATTTTCGTGCCGAGGCCAGCCGGCACCTCCAGCCCTGACCTGCCGGGGGCTGAGGCTGGTGCCCTCCTCTGCTTCGCTCTGCAAAGCCCGGGGGGCCGCAGCCCCCCAGGACCCTGTAAGCAGCCACCGGAGCCTGTAACCCCCCCAGACTACAGGGTGGGGAGAGCTGGGTGCACACCCAAGCCCTGACCAGGAGGAGCCCGTTCTGGGGGGGTACCCTGGGTGCAGAGTCCAAAGAGATGAAGAGCACTGGGGACAACGTGCTTCACAGCCCCCCCGGGACTCAGGGAGGAGGGTGCGGGCACCCCAGCCCCGCTCCGTCCATCGCCTCTCCCAGCACAGGCTGGGGGCAGACACTGGATCCATCCCACCGTGCCCCCCAGGGTGAGGCGGAAAGCACCCACACCCCCTGCTACC
>JAACYP010026957.1:0-11159 GCA_011076525.1 Nettapus auritus
GGGCTATGCTGCTCTGCTGCCCCGTGCCGGCGTCGGGGGGACGCGGGGGGCACCGGGAGCTGCAACCGGAGGGCCCCCAGGGCTTGCTGCCGGGACGGAGCCCGGTGTGCGGCTGCCCGCGGCCGGGGACGCGGCGCCGAGCCCGGCACGTCCCGGCACGCAGCGACCTGCGGCTGCTCCCGGTGCGGGGCCGGGAGCCGAGCCCCGGAGTGCTCCTCGGGGAGGAAGCGGGCACCCTGTGCCGCCCCGCGGGTCCCGGCTGGGAGCTCGAGCTGGGCACCGAGGGCTCCGGGTGATGCCAGAGACCCCAGAAGGGACCCTGCCACGGGGCACAAGGCGCTGGGAGCAGCCGTGCTGGAGGGGTGCCGGAGCCGTCGGGCCGTGCCCGTCGGGGTGAGGCTGCCAGCCCGGTCCTGTCAGCTCCCGCGTGGGCGCAGCGGGCGGCCGGACACGTCCGGACCCCCCCGGACCCCTTGCGGGCACGGGCTTGCACAACGGGCCGGGAATAGCGCGGCACGGGGCGATTACAGGCTGGGCCCGGGCTGGGCGGCAGCAATAAATAGCAGAGGCTTAGCTCCTGCCTACCTGGCTTGGCGTGGGGCAGCCACGCCGCCAGCTCGGGCCCCGCAGCCCCCGGATCCTGCTTCCCCACCTGTGCCGGCCTCTTCCCTTTCCTGGAAGCCGAGCGGGGGCCGGGAGCCCTGCCGTTCATCCGAGAGGAGCCCGGCCCTGTGGGATTCTGCGCCAGGCTCTGCTATCTGCCGTGCCAGCCCGCGCCCGCTCCTCCGGGGCAGTGAAGGTGGCAGCGCTGGGACTGAGCCGTGGGACACGGGAGGACCTTCATCACCCCTTAATCCTTGCGTGTCCTTGTCCGCCTGCCTGCCCTCGCACCCGGCCGGGGATGTTCCTCTCCGGCCTTGGCCACCTGCAGCAGCCGTGGTGCTGGTGGCTCCCCGCGTCCTTCGTCCCACTGCTGCCCGGGGGCAGGTGCTGTCACTGACCTTGCTGTGTCCTGCCACGCTGCGAATCCCGACGGCCCAGCACCGTGACTGCTGAATCGGCAGCACTGGCTGTAGCCGGCTGCCCACGCTCCTTGGGGATGCTCAGCGCCCTGCCCCAGCCCTCGGGGTGGCTGCGCTGTCCTGTGCCCATGGGGACCCTGTGCCATGTGCCCAGCTCCAGCCTGGGGGCTCGCTGGGTGCTGGATGGCGAAAACGGTCGTGTCGTGCTTTGTGCCACCCCGACAAGCCTCCTGGGGGTGGTGGCTGTCCCCAGCACCACGAGTGGCATCGCCCTGCCTCACTCAGCATCCTTCCTGTGCAGCCGGGGTCCCACCTTCCCCCCACGCTCCCCGCAGGATCGGTGCCAGCCGGCCACCCCGTGGGGCGCGGAGGCAGGAAGGAGCTGTTGTCACTCATTGTCCCCAGCTCAGCTGGGAGTGACAGCAGCTCCTTCCTGCCCCACGCTTCCGGCCGTGCCGTGGGGCTGGCAGCACGGGGCCGTTCCCACGGGGCTGCTCCACAGCTCCAGCCCGCCCGGTGCCCATGAGCGTCTCACCTTCACCCGTCCTGGGTGTCCCGCGGGTGGTGACACCCGCGTCCCCTGCCGCAGCAGGGTGCTGCCAGCCTGGGAAGGGGCTTTTGCCACCGCCTGGGGTGACATCCCCGTGTGCTCACCCCGCTGATCCGTGCGGCAGGCTGTCGGGGCAGCAGGGCTTGGTGCCATGCGGTGCCGTCACCGCCCGCAGCACCGCCCCGCGTGTGAGGACCCAGAAGTCACGGCCCCCCCTCTGCGGGGCTGCAGCTCAGCCCCCGTAATCCTTTTCCCACTCCGGCACACCGGCTTATTTGCTGGCTAATTCCCCAAGCTATAAATACTGCTCTGCCTCAAAGGGCCCTGCAGCCACCCTGCTGGCCCCTGGCCCGTCCTCCCCTGTCCCCAAAACGTGGGGACAGAGCCCTGCTCCCTGCTGGGGGTGAGGGGTGCTGCCGGGGGGCAGCTGCTGTGCTGGGGCTGTGGGTCAGTGTGCCCTTCCCCAGGCTGTAGGGGCTGGAATTTGGGGTTTCAGAGCCCCCTCTGAGCCGTCGCTGCCCCCCCAGGCCGCAATGAGCCCCTGAAGAAGGAGCGTCCCAAGTGGAAGAGCGACTACCCGATGACGGACGGGCAGCTGCGCAGCAAGCGGGACGAGTTCTGGGACACAGCGCCCGCCTTCGAGGGCCGCAAGGAGATCTGGGACGCCCTGAAGGCGGCCGCCTACGCCGTGGAGGCCAACGACCACAGCCTGGCACAGGCCATCCTGGACGGAGCCAGCATCACCCTGCCCCACGGTGAGGGGGGGGCAGCTCGGGGGGCGGCGGGGCCAAGAGCCCCACATTGGGGTGCGGAGCAGGGGGGTTCAACGTGCTTGGGGACGTGACGGGGACGCCCCACAGGGCATAGTCACTCACCACGCTGTCCCCAGGGTCACTGACGGAGTGCTACGATGAGCTGGGCAACCGGTACCAGCTGCCCGTGTACTGCCTGGCGCCCCCGGTCAACCTGATCCTGGAGCGGGGCGAGGAGGAGGCGGCGGAGCCGGCCGAGCCCCTGCCCAGCGCCCGGCGCGAGTTCGCCCTCAAGGTGCGGCTCTCCACCGGCAAGGACCTGCGGCTCAGCGCCAGCATGGGCGACACCATCGGGCAGCTGAAGAAGCAGCTGCAGGCGCAGGAGGGCATTGAGCTGGCCTGGCAGCGCTGGTTCTTCTCGGGCAAGCTGCTCACCGACCGCACGCGGCTGCAGGAGACCAAGATCCAGAAGGATTTTGTGGTGCAGGTGATCGTTAACCAGCCCCTGCCGCCCAGGAACTGAGCTCCGGGGGGGAGGCCCCTTCCCGTGATGGAGCACGGGGGCACCTCAGGGATGTCCCAGCCCTGCCAGAGCCACCCAGTCCCCTCCCTGGGGCTGTGGCGCCACGGTGGCCCCGCTGGGCTGGAGGCACGGGCACAAATTTGCCGCGGAAGGTGTGGGACCGATGTGTGCCGGGGGGCCCCGCTGTGGGGCTGCCCCTTGGGGAGAGGCTGTGACCCACCAGCCCCGGCCACGAGGCCGGGATCCCGCTGCCAGGGGGCTGCGGGGCTGCGCGGAGATGTCTCCCCTGTGTACATAGTCTGTGTATTTATCAATAAAGCCTTTTCATCCTTCGGCCACGCGGGGGCTGTCCCCATGTATGGGCTGTGCCCATACATCCTTGTGTCATGGGTGCCTTCCTTTGTGCAGCCAGAGGCTGTGGCACCCGTGGGACGCGGCACCCAAGGGTGGCCCTGGGACCTGCCCATGGCCAGGAGGGTGCCGTGTCCCCGTCTGTCCCTCCCCTGTCCTCAGCCCGGTCCCAGGGGCCGGGACCCGGTGTATTAACTGTCCCAGCACGGGGCACGCTGGCCTCATCTTACAAAAAGGGAAAGCAAAATCCCGGCAGGCTGAGCAATGTCCCCGGCACCGGGAACAGCTGCGGGCTGTGCCTGCTGGCCCTACAGCCTCGCGTGCGGCGGGGGGACCAGGTGGTGCTCGGGATGCTCCAGCCCTGAGGTCATCCTCCAAAGCAGCACCGCGAGCATCCCGGCTGCCCGGCATGGGTGGCACGGGCTCAGGACCTGCGGTTACCGCACACCGTGGCCCAGCTCCATCCAGCCTCCGGACCACCTCTGAGGGCTCCGCATGCCCCAGGTGCCCCCAGCCCAGCGCGGGGGTCCCGGGCAGCCGGCTGGGTGTGCTGTGGGTTGCTTTAAGAGCCTGCAGGAGGTGAGCCAGGGGCACCAGAAAGCAGCAGGGTGAGCTCATGGCTAAGCTGCCCCAGTCATGTGGAGCAGGCACAGCTGTCGGTGCCCTTGGGCAGCGGGACGGAGGGGCCGGCGGCATAAAGCCCCGCCGCCAGCAGAGCCGCGGGCAGCACTGGGAGCCAGCGCCCGCGGTGCTGAAGAGGAGGAGAGGCCACATCCTGCCAGGGGCTGTGCAGACATGGAGCTGGATGTGGAAAAGGCCAAGGAGCTCATTGACCAGAAGCTGGCAGAGGAGGAGGAGGAGGAGAAGGTGGGTCCTGCAGGCTGCCGGCCATCCCGGGGACCTCGGCAGTGCCCGGGGCTGGATGCTGGGGCTGCCCCGTGCACCCAGGGCTCTGCAGCCCCGCCGTGTCCCCGCAGAGGCTGAAGGGCGATGGCCCGCGGGAGCCGCCGGCCGTGGAGCGCATGAGCACACCAGAGCTGGAGGAGGAGAAGCGGCAGGGCCCTCGGAACAGGGGCATCGAGGCCATCAAGGTAAGGCAGGGTGCGGGGAGCGGGGACGCAGGAGGGCACGGCGGGGACGAGTGGGGCGCTGCGTGTCCCCCCAGGGCCAGGAGCGGGTGCGGAGGAGCTCAGTGGACCTGCGCCGGGAGATCATTGACGTGGGGAGCATCCAGCGCCTCATCGAGCTGCGCAAGCAGCGCCGCAAGCGCCGGGAGGAGCGGGCGGCCACCCCCGAGCCCCCACCGCCACCGGAGCCCCTGGAAATCGTACGTTTAGGGGCTCCCCAAAAGGCTGGGGACACCTGGAGGAGCAGGACATGGGGCCCCCTGATGTCCCCGCTGCTCCAGCCCTGCCCTGCCCTTAGGAGGGTCCCGTAGAGCCGGAGACCTTCCTGCGAGCCGCTGTCCAGGGCAAGATCCGCGTCATTGAGAAGTTCCTGGCGGACGGCGGCCCCCCGGACACGTGTGACGAGGTAGCGTAGGGTCCCCCGTTGTGCCTGGGATTGGGACTCGTGGTGGGGGACACGGGGGGGAAAGCCAGCCACCAACGCGGCACCTCGCCCCCCAGTTCCACCGCACGGCCCTGCACCGCTCCTCGCTGGAGGGCCACACGGACATCCTGCAGAAGCTGCTGGACAGCGGCGCCACCGTCGACTTCAGGGACCGGGTGAGGCCGCATCCTGCCCCCATCCCCACGCCCCAGCCTCTGGGCACGAGGCAGACGGGGTGACAGCGGGGGGGACACGGGGTGGTGGCGTCCCCCCCAGTGACACCGGCTCTGCGTGCCCAGCTGGACTGCACTGCCGTGCACTGGGCCTGCCGGGGGGGGCACCTGGACGCCGTGAAGCTGCTGCAGGACCGCGGGGCAGACCTCAACCTGAAGGACAAGGTGAGGGCACAGCCCGGGGAGGGGGCTGTGCTGGGGGCACTGCAGGGAGGGGGTGCTGATCCCTTCTGCTGTGTGTCTGCCCCCAACCCCAGCTGCTCAGCACCCCCCTGCATGTGGCCACCCGGACCGGGCACCCCGACATCGTGGAGCACCTCATCCACTGCGGGGTGGACATCAACTCCCCGGACAGGGTGAGTGCGGGGCCCTGCAGCCAGCACGGGGGCAACGCTGAGCCCCCTCCGAGGGCTGTCACACGTCCCTGCCCGGGGTGTTGCCATCGGCACGGCCGGGGCTGGGGCGGGCACCGTCCCCGTGTCCCCCTGGGGACGTGGGTGCGCGGAGCCAGGCTGAACATCCCGCAGGAGGGGGACACGGCGCTGCACGACGCCACGCGCCTCAGCCGCTACAAGATCATCAAGATGCTGATCCTGCACGGGGCCGACATGATGGCCAGGAACCAGGTGGGCGCCGCGGGGCACGTGGGTGCCTGCACCGTTTGCTGCTGCCCCGGTGCCAACCTGTGCCCGTGCTCGCAGGCCGGCAAGACCCCGACGGAGCTGGTGCAGCAGTGGCAGACGGACACGCGCCAGGCGCTGGAGACCAAGGAGCAGCCGCAGGGGGAGGCCGAGGTCCCTGCGTGATGGCACCGGGCAGGGACCGGGGCTGGGCTCGGTGCCAAGGAGCGAGACCCAGCTGAGTCAGCTGTGTTAATAAAGCCAGCACAAGCAGAGTTTGGCTCCGGCGGGCTGCCCGGAGAGGTGGTGGGGCTGGCAGGGGCTGCGTGGTGCCCTGACACTGAGCACAGGGGTGGGTGACACCCGTGGGACCGTCACACGGGCGGTTTGGTGGCAGGACTCGTGGCTGCGGGATGCCCAGGTGCTGTTTGCAGTGCTTCACAGCCCTGCCTGGGCTCACTCGGGAGGAAAACTGCAGCGAGGGCTGCTCAGGCAGCAGGGGCATCGCCAGCCCCTCGGCGTGTCCCCAGAACACGCGGTGCTGGGGAGCCGTGCCAGGAGGGACACAGCGACCCTTTACAAGATGTGCCACTTGTGCTGGGCACCGTGCCCCTTGCTCACTCCCCACAGATGTTCCCACTCTCCTGTGTTTACAGGAGACCCTACAACAACACCCAGAGCTTATTCCCTTCCCTGGCCCTACAAGTGCTGCAGCCCTACAAGTGCTGCAGCCCTACAAGTGCTGCAGCCCAGCTCCAGCCTCGCTAGGTGGGAAAAAGAAGGGAAAGCGCAGCTGCTGCAGCCGGGGCTCATCCAGAGGGGTGCTGAGCTCCTTCCACAGGCTCCTCCTGCAGGAGGGAAGAGCTCACCCGTTCCCACCCCCGGTCTGCCCAGCGGGGCCGCAGCTCCCTCACGTGCCCCGTCAAACATTAACAGCCCCTCGGTGGGCCGGCTGGCACGGGCTGGCCGCAGCACCCAGGCAGCATGGCGCTCAGCACCCGCCTCGCCTCGCCCCTCCGGCCGGCCCTGGCGGCTCTGTGCCGGGCGGTCCCCGGTCAGCGCCGGGGGCTCAGCACCCCTCCTGGCCCGGAGCCCACGCTGGACCTCGGGGGCATCTTCCCACCCCTCGCCACCCCGTTCTCGGCCCTGCAGGAGGTGGACTATGCCCAGCTGGAGGCCAACCTGCGCCGCTACGCTGGCATCCCCTTCCGAGGTGAGCGCTGCCCCCGGCCCCGCCGCCCTCCGTGCGGACCCCTGCCCGCTGTGTGATGGGGGGCAGGCATCCTGCCGCCCTCCCGGGGCCGTGCTGGGCGTCGGGCAGCCCCTCGGGCACCTGCCTTGCGTTTCAGGGCTGGTGGTGCTGGGCTCCACCGGGGAGTACCCGTACCTGGCACCCCGCGAGCGGGTGGAGGTGCTGAGCTGCGTGCGCCGCGCGCTGCCCAGGGACCGCCTGCTGCTGGCGGGCTCCGGCTGCGAATGTGAGTACGGGGAGCACGGGGAGCACGGGGGGCTGCGTCCCCCCGGGTTGTCCCTCACCGCTCCGCCACCTCCCCAGCCACGCAGGCCACCGTCGAGCTGACGGTCAGCATGGCAGAGGCTGGGGCCGACGCGGCGCTGGTGGTGACGCCCTGCTACTACCGGGGGGCCATGAGCAGCGCCGCCCTGGTGCGGCACTACACGGAGGTGAGCCGTGCCCGCCGGGGCAGCGGGGTTGGGGACAGGTCCCGCGTGTCCCCATCCCACCCGCAGCCCTGGCTGGGTGCCCGCAGGTGGCCGAGGCGTCCCCCATCCCCGTGGTGCTGTACAGCGTCCCTGCCAACACTGGCCTGGAGCTGCCGCTGGAGGCTGTCCTCACCCTGGCTCAGCACCCCAATGTCATCGGCATCAAGGACAGCGGCGGGGATGTGAGTGGGGCAGGGCCTGCCAGGGGGACCCAGGGCTGGTCCCAAACCCGTCCCCGGGCCTGGAACAGGGTGTCACAGCCCCTCCCTGAGCCACCCCCAGGACCCCATGGTGGGGACAGGGTGATGTGGGGCCCCAGGCACGCCTCTCTCTCTCCCCAGATCACCCGCATGGGTCTGATCGTCCACAAGACGCAGCAGGAGGATTTCCAGGTGCTGGCGGGATCGGCCGGCTTCCTTTTGGCCAGCTACGCCGTGGGTAGGTGCTGCTGCTCTCCTGGGGGCGCCGGAGCGCCAGCATGGCGAGGGGCAGCGATGCCCAGGAGCTTGCTGCCAATGTGCCCCCACGTCCCCAGGCGCCTCGGGGGGGGTCTGCGCCCTTGCCAACGTCCTGGGGGCCCCGCTGTGCCAGCTCGAGCGCCTGTGCCGCCAGGGCTGCTGGCAGGAGGCCCGTGAACTGCAGCACCGGCTCATCGAGCCCAACGCGGCGGTGAGCGGGCAGCACCCCCCTG
The DNA here is from genome assembly GCA_011076525.1 of Nettapus auritus. NCBI lineage: Eukaryota > Metazoa > Chordata > Aves > Anseriformes > Anatidae > Nettapus > Nettapus auritus. Next base: position 8,016 of record JAACYP010026957.1, read on the forward strand.
CTGCGGGTGATGGGCGCCATAGGGCTGGGGGTGGTGAGGACGAGGGTCCCTGGTGGCTGTGGGGCAGCCTGTGGGTGGGCAGCGCCCAGGTGGGGAGCCAAGCCCGGGCTGGAGGCGGCAGGGTGGGAAATGCCAGCCCTCTCGTGCCAGGAACAGCGCGTGCCCCGGCACCGGGCACCCGTCCAGCCCCAGCGTGAGACCTGCAGGATATTTATAGGGGGTGATGGAGGGAAGAGCCGCGCCTTCCCGGGGGCCTCGTCCCACTGTGGGATGGCTCCTGGCGTCCTGCAGGGATGCGACATGAGTGGGGACCCGCCTCAGCCCCGCGTGGCCCTGTGCCGGGGCCGCGGTGGATCGCTGCGCCCTCCTTCCCGCAGGTCACCCGCCGCTTCGGGATCCCGGGGCTGAAGAAGGCCATGGAGTGGTTCGGGTACTACGGGGGGCCCTGCCGCGCGCCCCTGGCCCCGCTGAGCCCAGCCCAGGTGGAGGAGCTGAGGGGCGCCTTCAGCACCAACGGCTGGCTGTGAGCAGCGCCGCCCCCTGCCCTTCCTGTACAGGGAAGCCAGGGACCACCGGGAGCTGGGGGGGTACACCGGGATCACGGCCGGGAGAAAGCTGTCTCGCTCCTTCCTGCTGGACAGGGCTGGTGGGGGAAAGCTCAGCTCCCTGTAGCCACCCTCGTGTCCCCTGGGCGTGCACGCAGCCCCCCCAGCCACCAGGACAACCCCCCCTGGGCTCCAGCTGAGCGCCCCTCATCCCTGTGGGCACCTGCCGGGGACACTGCAGGGAACAGGGCCTGCAGCCCCAGGTTCTTGCTGTTCCCCTGTGGGCCGGGTGGTCCCGAGGTGTGGAAGCCCATGCTGGCCCAGCCGCCCTCCAGAGCGCTGCGAATAAACCTGACTCCCCTCCGCGTCTGCGTTGGTGCCCATGCAAGCAGCCTGCTCCCCAGCAAACAGGACACAGCCCGGGCGTTTGGCAACGTGGTTTACTCAGCTGAGGCCCGTGCAGGCGGCAGCACAAGGCAGGGGCGCAGCAAGGCACGGGACGGGTGTGGGCACAGACCGGCAGGGAGGGATGCCAGGACCCCGTGCCCCAGCGAGCCAGAGCGTGCCAGGGGTGAAGGCAAGCACCCGTGGGGGCAGATGAGGGACGCACACGGGGAGCGAGGCGGGGAGCTGTGCGCACCCTGCCTGCACCCCTGCCGTGCCCCTGTCCCTGCCCACCCAGCCCAGACCCCCTGCTGCAGCCCTGGCACCCCACGCTGCCCTGTCCTGGCCCCTTGCCCAAACTGAGCCTGTTTCTCGCTTGCCATCGCTGCCATCCTCACGCAGCTCCCCTGGCACACGGCATGAACAAGCCAGGCCAGGCATCCCCTGGTCCCCTTTGGCAGGGATGTCCCCAAGGCAAGGAGCAGGCTGAGCCCTTCGGGGGCACGGCAGTCACCCAGGGCCGAGGGCACAGGCCACAGGGTGCCACCCTGCTTGGGGACCAGGGCTGGAAAAGTGGGCCAGGCGCTGCCCCTCCACAGGCACGTGCTCCAGCCTGCTGCCTGCTGCCATAGGCACCCTAGGCGATGGGGCCAGGAGCCAGCCCCAGCCCCTAGCCGCCCACTCGGCTCCCCGTGGCATGGTGGCAGCCCCGACCACGCCATCCCCAGCCCCGCTGGCGGCTGCTCTGCTGGAACTGGGGGAAGAGCGGGGGCTCTGGGGAGAACCAGGGAAGTGGGCAGGGGGAGAAGGCACCACGGCGGCCTCAGAGCCGCCCTGGGGCACTTGGGTGGGGGGCAGCGGGGTCCGTCCTCCCACCAGCAGGGTTTTGGCACAGGGGCCTGCCCGGCGTGGCAGGGGGACCCCTGGCCCTGCCGAGGGGAAGGCTGGCAGTGCCGTGGTCCTGCCGCCCCGTAGGGCCCGCCGCAGAGGGAGGGAGGTGCGGGGGCCGGGGCACCGTCACGCCGTGAGGTTGTGGGCAGACTTGGAGGCACTCTGCGCCCTCTGGATCACCGCCTGGCACTTCTCCCGCCGCAGCAGCTTGTTGTTCTCGAAGAAGCCCTCGTTGCGGGGCACCCCGTGAGAGCCGTCGGGGAACGTCAGGAGCCCTGGGGAGGGAAGGGACGGGAGTCGCGGGGTCGGGAGCAGGGGACACGGGGACCGGGCCTGGGCAGACACAGCGGGAGACGCTGGGAGGGCAGGACAGCAGGGGCAGGGGCGAGCGGGACATGCTGAGCCGGGGCAGGCACAAGGCACCGGCTGCACATCCCGCACCGTGAGACCCCCCCGGGGGCACCGGGCACTCACCGAAGCCGTCCACGCGCCCGCCTTTGAACTCGCCCTCGAAGGTCATGTTGTCGTAGCGGGTGAAGACGCCGACGCCGCAGAACTTGCCCTGCACGAACTCCCCCTCGTACCTGCGGGGGCACAGGCGGGGATGGATGGCGGGGGGCGCGCACCCGGGGCAGGGCAGCACGGGTCCCGAGGGGTGCTGAGCTCACCTGGAGCCGTCGGCGAAGCTGAGCACGCCGCAGCCGTGGAACAGCCCGTTCTCGAAGTGCCCCACGTAGGCGCTGCCGTCGGCGAACGTCAGCTGGCCGGTGCCGTGCCGGCGTCCTGGGCAGCGACGGAGAGACACGGTGAGAGGCGGAAAGAGCCGGGACCGGCGGGGAGCGGCCAGCCCCGCACCTGAGGGCTCAGCACCGGCTGGCCCGTCCCGTCCCGTCCCGTCCAGCCCCATCCATCCCGTCCCGTCCCGCCCCGCCCCATCCATCCCGTCCCGTCCCGTCCATCCCGTTCCGTCCAGCCCCATCCCATCCCATCCCATCCCATCCCGTCCCGTCCCGTCCCGTCCACCCCGCCCCGCCCCACCTTCCTTCCACTCTCCGCGGTACTCCTCCCCGCTGGAGTACGTGAAGGAGCCCTTGGTGAGCGTCATGGCCGCCTCCGCCACCCGCACCGCGCCCCGCCGGGGTCCCGCCGAGGGGCGGCGGCGGCGCGGCCACCTCCCCGCCGTTCCCCGCCCCGTCGGGCGTTGCCACGCCGCCCCGCGTCCATCCCCGCCCGCCGTTGGCTGTCCCCATGGCAACGCCCAGCAACGCGGCCGCTCATTGGCCGCCCCCTCCGCCGCTCCCGCCGCCATCTTTGTGCGGGGCGG
>JAACYP010026963.1:0-14312 GCA_011076525.1 Nettapus auritus
CTCTGGTGGGGGTCCTCCACAGGCCGCAGCCTCCTCCAGGCCACATCCACCTGCTCTGCTGTGGGCTCCTCCACGGGCTGCAGCGTGGAGATCTGCTCCATGTGGGACCCATGGGCTGCAGGGGGACAGCCTGCTCCACCAGGGGCCTCCCCACAGGTCGCAGGGGAACTTCAGCTGCGGCGCCCGGAGCACCTCCTGTCCTCCTTCTGCATGGAACTTAGCGGGTGCAGAGAGCTTTCTCACTCCTCCCTGTCCCAGCTGCTCTTGTTCAGCAGTTTTTTTCCCTTTCTTAAATAGGCTCTCACGCAGGTGCCACTACCACCGCTTTTTGGCTCAACTCTGGCCATTATCTAACATGGGGCAGCTTCTGGATTCTTCTTGCAGAGGACACCCCTGCAGCCCCCCGCTACCAGAACCTGTCCACGGAAGCCCAACACAAGACACCAACGGAGCCTCCCTGGTTCCCAGCAGGTGGGTCAGCCTGGGAACCCAGGCCAGCGCCCAGAAGACTCTCCTGGGCCTTGAAAAGCAGGCCTTATGGGGATGTAGCACCCAGAAAGAACAGAGTCTCACAACAGGACTCATTTCCAAAACCGCCTCTTAGACACCCGGGCCAAAGAGCCGGGCCTTGAGCGGGTATCTCACAAGGACAGAGTTCAATTCCTTCCCAGTAGCTGGCATGTGCCGTTTTGGGGGATCTGGGGGCAACAGAGTGCTGCTAAGAGGGATGTTTTAGCTCTTGCAGGGCAGTGCTTCCACTAAGGCAAGGACTTTTCTGCATCTTCTACTGCCCTGCCAGCGAGGATGCTTGGGGCACACAAGAAGCTGGGAGGGGACACAGCTGCAAGGAATCCATAAGACACAAGCAAGTGCAGACTTGGCTTGGTGACGCTTTCTGTTGATTACTGCTCAACACAATTCAACTCGAGCAAGTCTCCTGTGACAACTAAAGGAAAGAGATGTGTGGATACTGCTAAGCTATTCTAGACTGTACCAGGTAGGCCAGATACCTGTGTAGCAGGTGTGAAGAGCATAGCACTAATTAATGAGATGAGAAGGAGAGGAAAGGCACTTAGAGGTAGTAAAACTCAGTTCACGTGATGTGCCAGGGAAGCTCGAGTCTGCTTAAGGAGTAGCAAGAACAAGGCTAAAGTCATAGCCAAATAAAAGATAGAGAGGGGGACGTGAAGCTTCTGAGAGAAAGGAGCTCGCTTTGGGGTAAAAACCAGTCCCTTCTTCGATCATTGAGACATCCAAGGGCGTAGGACAGCAGCCCTTCAGGGAACCAAGAGATGCTGCGCATTTCTCTCGCCCCCCACCCCAAGACAGCCACTAGGTGACGATCTTTCCAATTCTCTTTAAAGAAACCTAGCTTTCTCAGGCCCAGGTGTCCAGCTGCACACCAAGGACGTCCCTGGCTCCCAGGCGCAGTTCCCAGCCCAAAGGCCGAGCTCCCCTCCGAACCCGCAGCCCAGCAGACCTTGCTCCTGCCATTGTGGAGCAGCCATTTCATGTCAGCCTTTGTCCTGGCAGTCAGCTTACGGCCTCTGCCATCGGGACGCCCGAGAGCCGTGGGAGGTCAGCAGAGAGTCACTGTCAGCCTTTGACCTCACACATGTGGCTGGCCATAAGTGCCCTGAGCGTCCAGCTCGCATTGAGTACTGCGGGTGGCACGGAAGGCGTGGAGGTCTTGCTGGTGGAATAGGAGACGCCAGTGTCCTGCTGGTGGGACACGAGACTTGAAGGTCCTGCTGCTGGAACAAGAGGTGCTGATGTGCTGCTGGTGCAGGAGGAGACTTGAAGGTGCTGCTGGTTAGAGGTGCTGAGGAGCGGGCAGCCTCCATCCCGGCGGCTGAGCATGCTACTGTTAATTAGTGCTCCACCCTTCCTATCTTTTTACTAAGGTGGATAGAGAGGAATGCACACATCGATTTATTTACGGGTAATAAACGTAAGAGTCTTGTATCTACATATTCGCCAGATTCATCCTAGCGCCCTTGGTGCTGGTGATCTGTGTTGATGTGGAACAAAGAGCAATCGTTAGCACACCAAGTCTGCATGCCCTTGCGTCTAGCAGAATCGTCCAAATCCCTGTTGTGATCTCTCTCTAGCTGTGGGCTGGCTAAGCGGTCTGTTGGATGGTGATAATGGGAAATGATTGGGATGGGAACTGATGAGTGGCCCGAGAAATCATTGCTGGGATGGGAAGACTTCCTTGGGGTGGAAAGCCATTGGGATAGGGAACCAAATAGGTTACAGCACAACAGACTTTTGGGCAGCCAACCTGGGGCACAAAGGGCTGAGCTAACGTCACATCTGACCAGAATGTTTTCAAAGAGTGTTTGAAAAGAATGTTTTTAAAAGAGTGTTTCTTATAAGAAACACTCCTATTCAAAAGAATACGAATATAATTTCTCATAAGAACTTTATAATTTCTCATAAGAAACACTTATATTCAGCCCTGAGGCAGGATGGCTACAGGTGGCAAGGGGTGTGGGGGGATGTGGGCCAGTATTTATCATGATTGCCACCTCCGATGGTTTTGGAATTCAGCCCTGAACAAATGTGGTATCCTACAGTGCTGGTAAAAGGTTTTAGAAAGGTGTCCCCCGATCCCGGCAGTGCACGAGATTTACAGCTCGCCAAGCTGTCCAAGAAAAGTTTGGATCTGTTACCCGACGGGTAAGAAGCTACTCCAGACACTAGGTCGAGACATAGTTTTCTTTCAGAACTGCGCGAGTCTGGGTACCAGGTGGTTTCCCCCTTGGTGAGGAATGCGGAAGGATGGGGCAGTGCGATGGGCACCTCAGTTTGGGGTGAGAACAGCCAGTGGTGTGAACTGTATGATGTGAATTGCTGGATTGCTGGAGCACATAGTCACCTGGCCGCTGCGATGCTGGGATAACGGCTCCGGTGTCCGTGCTGTGCCTGTGCTGTGCCTGCGCTGTGCCTGGGCTCTGTCTGTGCTGTGTCTGAGCTGTGCCTGGGCTCTCCCTGGGCTGTGTCTGTGCTCTCTGTGCTCTGTCCGTGCTCTGTCTGTGCTGTGTCTGTGCTGTGTCTGTGCTGTGTCTGGGACACACAAAAGCAAAGTACAGACACCTTTTCCACATCCACCGTCTTCCACCTCCTCCCCCGCCCCCCTGTGATAAATGATTGAGTCTCAAATAGGATTCCAATTAAAGTTAACAATTTATTAGAAAAATAAAGGCAAGCAAACAGTGCTGGGTATGCCACAAGTCTATGCTCAACCAAGACACACACTCTACAGTCCCCATTCTGGGCTTATATCCCCTCTACTAATGCATATTCATTAGTGGGCATGTCCTCCTTCAAGCATGCCCCCTTCGTCTTCTGGAATCTTCTTGAATCTTCTGGACTCCAGACCACATACATGCTCCCCCCCCCCCCCTCCAGTCTTCTGCCTAGCAACAGCACTGGTCCAAGCTGTTCCTGTCAGATGACCATTGCAGGACACAAGAACTATATACGTACATTAACCACTGAATACAAGAACCATATACATACATTGACCACCAAACACCATAAATACATACATTAACCATCTCCATTTCCCCAGTCTTGTGGTTATACAAGGATGTATAAGCCCATCACGTTTTATCATGTGGCCCTAGCATTGCTCTACATTGACACGAATCAAATGAGCATATCTCACAATCCCCCATTTCCTTTTTCATGGTATTGATTCGTGTTTTCCTTTCCAATTGAGTCAATACTTGCCAAAGTGGTTCCAATTTTGGATCTTCTTTTGTTTTCAGTATCATCAGGGAATGGGTCTTCCCTTCCCCTGGTTCTGGGTCAACAGGTATTCGCATTCCTTGTATAACTGCGGTATTAATCTGGTAAAACAGGGTATTAAGCATGGAATTATTAATAATCCTCCACATATTCCCAATACAGCTATTCCGATCCTAGTGAGCCAACCGCCACCCAGAAAGTTCCCCCATACTTCTCTTAAATTGATTTCATTCCAAGTTTGAACTGGGACATGCAATTTTCTTCATTCCTTTTACAAGTTCATTCACAGCTTTTTCTTCATCATCAATCTCTAAATAACAATTACTAAGGTTAAATTTTCCGCAGACTCCTCCTTCCTGTGCCAACAAATAATCCAAAGCTAAACAAGTTTGATACAAAGCAGTTCTCATCTTAGTATTTTGTTTTGCAATTAACCCAAGCGCATCTCCAGTTTTATTTACAACTATTTCTACTACAGCTTGTAACTTAAGTATTCTATTAAGCATATATATTGGGGTTCTATAGCCCCAGGATCCATTCTCTGCCCACATAGCTGGATCATAATAGGCAATGATTCTCTCAGGAGGCCATTCGTTATCTTTCCAATTCCCGATTCGTAGATTTCATTTATGGCGCCTTTCTCTTAGCTCATCAGCTTCGGTATACACTGGGATTCCTAATCGCTCTCCCCGATTTATGGGTAACAGGAAAAAAATGGGATGTATTGTTCCTAATACACAGGATCCTATCCAATTTTCTGGCAAATATGCATAAGCTAGTTTGCCACAAATCCAGTAATACCCCTCAGGAGTTGGCCAGCCATTTGGTATGTTTGTTCCATTAGTCCAGTTTCTAAATTGATTATTTATTTCTAACGGGCTTCCCCACTTATCCCAGCTATTTTGAGTTTCATTCCATAGGTAACCTCCTTAACACTCCGTCACACTACCTGCTGGTCTTCCTTCACTTTTTAGATTTTGCGAACAACTCCTTCCAATTATACTTGTTTGGAGCACCCACTGTTGTTTCCTATTGCCCTTTCCCATTGTTTTCCACACTTGGGGATCGCTTATGTTGCTCTCCATAGCTTCTCATGGCCATCATTCACCTTGATTTGTTCCACCACAAACACAGCAATTAGTTATGTTCAATGATTTAGCAATATTTTTGGCCAGATTTACAAGTAAGTTTTTAGCAACTGTGGGGATTTAATATTGTACTCCTGTTTCCATTTCATGATAGAATGAATTGAATAACAGCCTGTGTTGCACTGTCTCTCTTGCCCTTTCCTTTATTTCAATGTTGATAATTACACCTGGGTCTTTTCCCTTTCCGTATATTTTAAGTCCCATTTTTGTACCCAGTTTCCAGTTTTCTAAATGATAAAGGGTTATATTTACAGGGTTACAAGTGTGGTCTGTGCAACTGGGGAAGGTTTTTCCATTTTCAGTCTTGGCTTCTAATCCTATTCCCGCACGTTGCTGAGGCCATCCCCAACTGGGATTCGTGCTCCAACAAACACAACCCCAATTTGAGGCCCCACAGTAATGATAACTCCTGTCCCATAAATCATACCACATAGAAGCCACTTTCCCCCCCCTTTCTAGGACAAAGGTATTTGGGCTGGTTACTATAGTATCTCCTCCAACTCAAGCTTCCACAAGTAGTATATGGATCTTTATCTATGATATCACAGGCATCAAAGGCTATCGACACTGAGGTATTTAAAGTGGTTACAACTTCACTAATTCCAATTAATTTGCCTCCTTTCGAATCTATCCTTATTTCTACCCAGTATTGATAAGGGATTTCTTTTGGATCATAGCATACGGTCCTGTTACCTTCCCTGCACAGAGCATATTGAGTTAGATTAAAAATGCAGCTTTCTATTTTTTGCCCTTTACATTCATAGATTGTATGATACACCAATATTTGGGAGCTCAACCATCCTTTTCTAGTAGTTGTTACACATTGACTGCAGTTGTTTGTCGTAGCTTGGGCCAAGACACGGACCCCAAATAGGACTAGAAGAGGTCCAGTAAGGGTCATGGTGATCAGCAGTCACAGCCCAAAGGGGTTGCAGCCCTTGGCAGACTTTTCTGGCCACAGCACCGGTTCCCTATCCGGCCTTGCCCTCCTTGCCCTCTTCCCTAAGGGTGTCCTTTTAGAATTAGCTCCTTTTCTAAATTACAAGCTATGTCTAAAAACTCGATGTATACTGTGGATAACACTTAACTGATCCCTGTTATTTACAAATCCCCTCCCTTAATAAATATCCATTTAGGAGTTTCCCTGTTTTTCCCTGTGTTCCCTGTTTTTCCTCCATCTCCAATTGCTTTGTCAATGCCTGTATCTCTAGCAAGGGATCCCAGCCGCCTGGCTTCCCTGCCCTCTAATTCCACACAATTGGCTCCGGTGTCCCAGCGCCGGAGCAGCCAGGTGACAAGCTGTTCACCTATGCAGTGACCAAAACCTTTTTTCACATCTCATAGCTCATGCTGGTATAGGTTTCGGGTAATTACTGTTGATTTTTCGACATCCTCATCTTCATCCTCCTGCATCTCTGATGGCCCAGCCTCATCTTCTCCATACCTAGAGCTAGCAGAAGACTCTCTGCGTTCTAAACAACCTGAATCTCTATACCATTTTTTCACCTTATCTACAGGGGCAACTTGCACTGCTACAGCTCGTTTCTCTGACCCAGCCACAGGAGCTGGAGCAGCTGCAGGAGCTTCAGAGGCTGCATGGTCCATCGTAGGGGTTGGAGTGGCCATTGGGCCTGTCACAGGACTTGGAGTGGTCGCAGGGTCTATCACTAGGTTGATAGTAGCATCAATTGCAGCTTGATAGGCATAGGCCAGACCCCAGCATGCTACAGTGATTTCTGTCACTTTGGAACTGCCAGAGTCATTACAACCTTTTTTCAAGCATTCTACCAGTTTTTTAGTATTTTGCAGTTGTTCAGGGGTGAATTTCCAAAACACCGAACTATCGTAACTAGCTTGGAGGATAAGAGGGTGGTGAAGGAGTAAGGGAGAGTGAACAAGTAGGAAAAAATATCTTCTGCTGTCCCCTCCACTGAAACAAGCAAGCAAATAGATAAATGTAAAAGAATGCTTAGTTAACTAGACAGTAGAATGAATTGTTGTCTGCATACTGAGATTGGAATAGAATATATACTCAAAGTTATCTGTTGGTCGGGGAGGAGGTTGTCTGAGTCTGTAGGATGTGCTGTTGGGGGCCAGGAGGTGAAGGATGTGTGGAGACTGGTTGCGGGGGCTTGCCAGACCATCACGTCCCGGGCAGAAAACAGGTGGACAACAAGGACATAAATTAGCTCAGACTGATAAAGAAACTGCAAGCTTGCCAAATCACTACATTCCAGGCCAAAGGTGAAAAGCATACTATGAGGAAGACATACGGCCTTCCTCCCAAAGACCACTGCCCACGTCCTGAAGACCCCTGCCCACAATTCTTGGAAGAATCTGCGCAAGTGCAAAGGATGGATAAGCTAATTAGCATACAAAGCGAGAGTAGGCGGGTTTAGGTAATGAATATGTATAGGCGTTAATTGAATATTCATTATTTCATTGTACAAATATGAGATAGTTTGTCATGATAGGTATGCACGTTAGGTGGAGAGATCCCCCGTGCATCCAGCGCTGCCAATAAAGAATACTTCGTCACTAAGAAAATTTCTGACTTTGATCTTCAAATCGCCACAGATTGGCTCCCTGATGAAAAAAGGCAATAGGTGTAATTGCTAACAGTTTCCGAGATATGGTTTCCAAAGTATAGCGTTGACGACAGTGCTGAGTACAAATACCAGGTTAGAGTCATGACCAGAAATTTCATCATATCTTAATGATCTTAAACCAGGGCCCGGAAAGGATAAACAGCATGACAGGGAGCACATACAGGAGGTAACGTGCCATAAAACTCAATTTGGAAAACAGGCACAGCAGACTTGAGATTAAAGCAGTAAATGTTGTGACTAGCAACTATTAAGCAGATCTAATACCAATTTTAGTTTAACACACTCTGGTCAGATCTGTCATTATCACAAATCTTCGTGCCCCACGTTGGGCACCAAAAATGACTATTGTGGTTTAACCTGGCCGGCAGCTAAACACCACACAGCCATTCGCTCACCCTCCCCCCTCCCTCTCTGGGAGGAGAGAAACAGGAAAGTGAAGCCTGTGAGTTGAGATACAGACGGTTTATTAAGACAAGAAAATAAATAATAATAATAATAATAATAATAAAATAATAATAGTACCACTACTGATAATGTGTACGAAACAACTGATGCACAATACAATTACTCACCACCCGCTGACCAGTGCCCAGCCTGTCCCCGAGCAGCCGGCACCCCCATCCCGGCTAGCCACCCCTATCTATTATTTAGCATGTCATCAGATGGTATGGAATAGCCCTTTGGCACATTTGGGTCAGCTGTCCTGGGTCTGTCCCCTCCCAGCTCCTGCTGCACCCCAGCCTGCCCGCTGGCAGGACAGAGCCTGAAGCTGAAAAGTCCTTGGCTTAGAGCAAGCACTGCTCTGCAACAATTAGAACATCAGCATGTTATCAGCACTCTTCTCATCCTATTCCAAAACATAGCACCCTACCAGCTACTAGGAGGAAAGTTAACTCTGTCCTAACTGAAACCAGGACACCCAGTGTCCCCTTTTGGTGACATCTCAGAGGCTCTTCCTGTCCCACATCCTTGTTGGGGAGTGAGGAGAGGGTGTGTGGATGGGGGAGCAGTACCCTATCTGCAACCCCCTTCTTGCTGCAGGGCCCAACGAGTTGGCTGGGTTGCAGGGGCTGTGTTAAGAAGTGTCTCTGCACCCCTCTGGCTTGACTGCAGGTCACAGAGCATCACAATGAGGTCACCTCCGCATCACAATGGCAACTCCCGTTGTGCCACAGCGTGCCAGGCCCTCAGACAGTGCCTCAGTGAGCTCGGGCATTGAAGGAGGAGGCTCTTGCATCCAGTTTTCTCTGGAGGACACAAGAAGTCTCTCCTGTAGCTCAGAGTCTCAGAGGACAAAGGGAGGCATAGGACGGTTTGGGAGCTATTTGCTGAGGCACAGAGGACATCAACAAGGCAGTGTTTCCTAGTAGGAAGCATCACAGATCTTTCACTCTCTAGCCTCACGTGCTGACCCCAAGCAGGATCATGACAGACTTGGAAGCGCTAATCACCAACATTGAGCGCTGCAGTGAGGTTGAGGGCTGCGCCAAGGTCACGTTTCCCACACTCAAGAAGCTTTCTGTCAATGGTAAGGCATTTGAGACCTCTTAAGAGTGTAGCTATAGACTAATATGAACTCTACAAATTGTGGAAAGCGAGGTCCTTGTGTGTGGGGGAGGCCCCAAGGTTGCTGTGTGTGTGGCATCCTGCCCGGTCCGTGGTGGCAGTCCTGTGGCCGGGTACCGCTTGCTGGTGGGTCACACGTGGAGATCTGACTCTGAAGGGGAAGATGCGTGCATGGTTGGAAGAAGCCTGAGGTTCCTGCTGTTCCTGCTGGGCTCCCAAGAAACTGCCAGAAATGCACGTGTCAGGAGGAAATCTGCTGACTTTTCAGCATTTCAGCAAGGTCTCTCACGAAGGAGCTGAGCCTCTCCCTGCCTGTGGCTTCTTCCTGCTGCCGCCTCCTGTGCCTCATGGCTCTCAGAAAAGCCTTAGGGCTAAGAGAGGCCCTCCCATTTCAGATGCCTACAGGCTGCATTCCCTCGTCCAAAACCCTTTTAATAGCTCCTGCAGCTGCAGACCTTTCCTGGGCCGTGGCGGGGCTGTTAGACTGATATCCGTCAAAAATTCAGCCAGAGTCACAGATGGATTCATCCTGGGAGCTGTGTTAGATCATGGCTGCATCTGCAAACGCCTTGTTAAGAAATGTGCTGATGGGCCATGGACTGTCTGACTTCGAGCTTGACATGTCCTCCTCTTGCTTTCCAGATGTCGTCACGATTTGGGGTGGTGTGTCCAAGCAGGTTCAGCAATTGCTTGTCACAAAGGTGGGACTGCACCCTACCCCTCCCCTCACCCCATGGCTTCAGTAAGTCCTGTCAGCCCTGTGCCAGCAAGTGCCATTGCTCTTCCCAGAGCTGCACTGACACATACAGATGTGCCCCAAGTGTGCCAAAGACCGGTTTCTCCGTAAATTGAAATAATTATAATAATGAAAACCAATCAAACAAAAAAACAAGTATTTATATTTATATCAAAGATATAAAACTGTAGGAAAATGTGTTCAGAACCTGCTGGGGCTTCTCTGTTCTTCGCTCTCAGAGTGGAGAGAGCAAACAGACAGCTGGGGATGCTTCCAGGGTTATCCCCAGTTGCCGCATTTGGAGTGGGCAGGGCACAGGGCACCCCCTTGCAAGATGTCACAAGTCCTCACTCTGTTTTCCAACTTAAACATGCTTCCCCTTCTTTTCTTTACCAGCCTCGGGCCGTCACTGTAACAGGACTGGGGACATTCCATATTAAAAGATGGTTATCTTTTGAAAATGACCAGGTGGTCACATTTCGGAGACCTGTGTTTTCACCGTCCAATACTCTTGCACAAATTCGTAAGCTGAAACACCGTTCTGTACGTGTTCCTGGTAAGCATACCAATTCAAGTCTTGTTTTCCCATGTGTACGTGTATTAAGGGGTTATGCTGATTGCTGTTTAGAAGTGCTGATAGACAACTCAGATGCCATCAGAAGGCCCTGAGAAAGAGCAAAGATGGCTGGCATAGAAACCTATCAACGGCCAGATTTGCTGTAGTTTCTGTTGACTGCTGCTGTTGCTTTGGCTACAGTGTGCCATGGATGAGACCTGTGCAGCACTAAGAGCTTGGTGCTTCATTTGGGGTGGTTCTTCTCTCTCCAATGACTCCCAGCTTCTCCTGGATAGGACCTTGTGTCGGGCAGCCCCGGGGTATTTAACCTGGTCAGCAGCTAAGCACCACAACCACACAGCTGTTGTGGTCAGCTGTTGAATCTGCTCACCAGATCAGCTGTCCTGGCTCTGTCCCCTCCCAGCTCCTGCTGCACCCCAGCCTGCCCGCTGGCAGGACAGAGCGAGAAGCTGAAAAGTCCTTGGCTTATTGTAAGCACTGCTCTGTAACAATTAAAACATCAGCATGTTATCAGCACTCTTCTCATCCTAATCCAAAACAGAGCACCCTACCAGCTACTAGGAGGAAAATTAACTCTGTCCTAACTGAAACCAGGACAAGGGCTCTGGTACCAAAAGCAGAGACATTTGCTCCTCAGTTTAGAAGGCCACAGGGACTTTCGAGAACTGTCTGGAAGAGTTCTTGTGCTTGCCCGTCTCAGCGCGAGGCAGGTCTCCCCAGACCAGGAGGAGTGCACTGAGCCCAGGCTCTTTGCACGGGAACCAGCCGCATCCTTTTCACCTCCTCCTACTCCTGTGTTCCGCAGACAGCTGAGGTTGTTGGGTCCTATCTCTGGGCTGAGGAGTCACAGCTGTGCACTTGGTACATTGATGGAGTGATTTCAATTTATCTTGAAGGGGAGCCTACATCGGCTGCTTGAAGGAGTCGTACAAGGCTTAGACTACAGCAGCATGTTTTAGCTGGAAGCTCCTGGCACTTTGTTTGAATCTGCTCACCTGCAGTGCAAGTTGCATTGTTCCTCATTTTTTTCCAGATGACATGAAGATAGTGGTGCTGAGCTATGAGAATATACACCTGAACATCCCCTACACCAAGGAAATAGTGCAGAGCTGCTTGGAGGAGACCTTGCAATACTTCTACCGCATCCTCACAAACAGGGAAGACACGGACTTCACGTTAAAGGGTGTTGGCACTCTTGCTATCCGAGGGCAAAGAGTGAGAATGACCTTTTCTGAAGAGTTTTTACACAGACTCAACAAGTCCACATATGTGGTAGAGAAGCTGGTCGCTGTAAGTTTACTCTTTCTGCAGTCCTTCCTAGAGAGGGTTTGAAGCCCCATCAAAGGCTGGGGGCACTGAGCCCTGCTGGCAGCTGTGAGCTGCCAGGACGCTGGAGCTAGGCATAGTCCATTGCAGTGAAAGCTTTCTGTTTCCTTTCTTTCATTTGCTGTATGACTGCTGGCAATGCGTGCAGTTGTATTGTTGCTAGGCAAAGGATAGTACTGGAAGGGCCTCGCCATAAATAGGAAAAAAGCCAAAGCCACGGCTAGGCTGATGATGTTCCCCCCGCTGCGGGCGTGAGGCTGAGGCACACGGACACCAGGCCCTTTTGGCTGCAGGCAGGCTGTTGGTGTAGCTCTCCTGACCCAGCAGAAAAGGTCTGGTCTCTGTGTTCCTCCACACTGCCAATGCAATCTTCTGACTCCTATGAAGAACTCTGGGGATAAAACCAGCTCTGACTCATTGGCGCTGCATTCAGGAATAGTGAAAGCAAGCGACCCTGCTGAAAGCAGCAGCTGGAAGTCGAGGCTCCTGATGGGCCTTCCCTTGTGTTTGCTCCATTGACTTGTTCTCAGGCTGAGGCTGTTAACTACGGTCCTTGTGAAAAGGTCGGCAGTGTTCTGCACCCTAGCAGATGATGTGCTGTGCAGTGTGTTTTAAGTGGCTGAGGCACTTGTCAAGAAGCTTCCTCAGAGGCAGTGAATTCCTGGAGCTACAGAAAAGCCTCTGTGAATGTTGAGATCATTTCCTTGGACTCACGTCAGATGTTTCTGTCCCTGCTGCAGAAAAAGTTGGTCAGACTGGACAAAGAAACCGCCCTCTTTCCAAGCCATTTTGGACGTGCCCACCTGTTCCCTCAGTGAGTATATTTGTTCCTGCAGCCCTTCTCTGTGCACACTCACATGTGCTCAGCTCATGATTGGGAGTGCTCTTTCAAATTACTGTTTTGCAGTTAATTTCATCCTTGCTTTTGCTTAGCTTGGACTTAGGCATCACCCTCAGTTACTGACTGTGCTCTGCTCTCCAGTCAGAGGCAACTGGTTTGCTCTGCAGAGGCACTGAAGCAACTCACCTAACGTTTCATCTGCTTCTTCTCTTTTATGTGGTTAAACCTGCCAAAATATCTAAAAGACGTAAGATCCTAATATTTCTGTAGTTTTGAATGCAACACAGACAGGATCTCTTAGCAGGTGGAACAAGGAGCAGATCTATGCTTGTCCTCTGTCTGTGATGTTTCCATGTCTTTTGTGAAACTCGTGTCAATCAAAGGAACTCTGAAATGCCTTCTTGTGTCAGGATGACACAGGAGCACCAAGGCAAAATAAAAACCCAAACCTCTGTCTAGCGAGGGGCTGCTGAGCTGCCCCCGAGGCCAGCACTGCTCAGTTTGAACGGTTCAGGGCACGTGTTGGACTCTCCACAGATACCTTGACATGAATGTGGCAAAGGAGCCCTTTTCACAGAATGGCACCTTCTTCCTATTTCTAGGTTTGTGATTAAGACGGTACCTCGGCTTGCTAAGGAGCATCCTGCAGTGGAAGAGATACTTGATGTACAAGGTAATGTTAATGACTGATTGCTGGTGGAGGTTTGTGCCTTTCCCTGTTGTCCTCACTGGGGAGTGCTTGGGACTCAGGTTACAGTGAGATGCCTGGGATAGCAGAGGCACCCTGTATGCCTCTGTTTACCCTCCTGGTAAATCTCAAGGGACACATTTTGAACAAGATAGTGCTGAAGTATGTTTTTCCCCTGCATTACGTGCCAAGGAGTGCCTCTCTTCCATTTGATGGGTTTGTTTGTGCAGGAGGGAGTAAATGTTTGGCAAGCCCGCTAGCACCGTGGATAACAAACTCCGTCTTGAGTTGCGGGAGACTGAGGGGTTGGGCATACCCCTTTGAATCACCATGTTGTCATTTGATGAGAAAAATCGTGTGGAGAACAATGCAAAAGGGTTGCCAAGCTGTGCCAAAACTTTGGTTCTCCTCTAAAGCTGGGAACTCCTCGTTCTTAATTCCTCCTGAATATCACAGATGGAACGTGCTTGAGTTGAAAGCACCAGGATAGAAAGCCTGGGACTAAAAACCATTTACGTCGCTCCAAGGAATTGTTGCCCCAAAAGAGATTGTTAGGCCCCAAAAGGTGTCTCCCCACAAAGCCCCCACTCTTCAGAGGGGATGGACTTGCTGCAGCAGTAGAAAGCTCACACCAAAAGGAGGAATGCAGCACTGTGGATATCAAAGGTCAGATGGGATCTGGTGTCAGGAAGGGCTTGCAGTCTTCTAGAAAACAGGTCTCAGAAGGAATCACAGGGATACCTCAACTAGCTTATAACATTGCAGAGCAGATCTGTGCCTCATGTCCTGAGAGGTTTTCTCCTTTTGTGTTTACAGCATCTCTTCTGCGATTGCGAAGGAGACTTTCTCCAAACACATTGGCCACAGCTGAAGTGAAGGAAGAAGCAGAGGAGAAAACAAAGGCAAAAGAGTCTCCTGGCAGGTGAGATGTAAAAGATTTGTTAGAGTGGCCTTATGGCCCTGTGCTTGTGTGGCACGCTTTATAGGATCCTACCTCTCAGGAGGTCTCAGTCCAGTTGGCTGCTGCAAGTGCGATCAGCTCTGAAGTCAGAGCTGGTGGCTCAG
>JAACYP010026964.1:0-26601 GCA_011076525.1 Nettapus auritus
TAGAGATATCAATGAAGCTACGTAAATGCCAAGGTTGGACCAAGGTAGGAAAGTAAGATGGGTGTTTGTATCCTGAAGGGAAATGGGAACAGGTGTGGGACAACATAGGACAGCCAAAAGAGGAGATGGACAGCAGTACTGGCATGGCGAGAGTTAGACAAGAAAAAAACAGTCTTGTCCCCTTGGCTACTGCAGGTCTCCCTCCCACCAAGGCATGGAGACATACTGTCCTCTTAGCAATGGGGGCTCGTCTCCTCTTTGCACCTCCTGAGTGAGGCCAGGAGGTATCACACCACTGTCTTTCACTTGGCACTGCATACCCTACACCCCACTAACTGAGGAAGAACCTAGAGGCTCATATGAGAGACAGGACATCTCTGCCCAGAGCTGCAAGCAAGGCTTGGCCTTTCTGCTTGATGAAATAAAGACAGCATTTTCTCAGACTCAGAGCCAGCTGCACAGGGCCTTGGCCTACCTGTAATCATGGCCTCCAATTATATGCTCTGAGGAGTCCATGGGGCTTTGTCAGAAATGTCCCTCAGCGGGACCAATCAATGCTTTGAAGGACTTTGGGGTCTGGCTGCTGACTGGCTTTCTGAGAGATTTCATCAGTCTGCTCTCTGGGGCTGAAGGTGATAAACTTGTCAGCAACTACACCTTGGGGCTTCTTAAGACACAGAAAGCTCTGAGTGTCTCTTAAGGAGGTCTGGACAGGTAGGAGAAGTTTGGCACTGTACAGACAACCTTGCTCCTCACCTTCCCACCTCACATCATTTCTCTCATTGAACCCCTAGGACTTGCATCACTTCTCCTGACATCTGACTTCTCCATTGAAATCTGCAGTTGCACCTTGTAGCTCCTTTGTTCCAACTCCCTCCTGATTTCTTTAGAGAACAGGCTGCACACAGGTAGAGAAGAATGGTTCTTAATCGCAAGCAAACTAAAAGTATGAGAAAGCTTAATAATCAATAAAACACACTGCTCAATAGTGTTCAGGCTCACCTCCCACAACGGATGGTCCGATCAACATATTTTTTAAACAGTAGACATGAAAGATTTTGTAAAAATATAGTTCAGGAGTTGTCTAAAGACAACATTAGAATACATAAAGGAGGTAAAACTATGAACTCCCCGAGGCTTAAAGCAGTGACTATATCATAGCATGGTAGAGTCATAGAATCTTGGAATCAAAGAATGATACAATCGAGGAATGGTTTAGGCTTGAAAAGGACTCTAGGATCATCTAATCCAACGCCTCTGCTATGGCCAGGGGAAACTCTCATGACATAAAGTTGCTGAAAGGTCCTTACATCTTGATTTTCAACACTTCCAGTGATGGGGCATCCACAGCTTCTCTGGGAAACCTGTTCCAGTGCCTCAATACTCTCATCCTAAGATCTTTCTTCTTTATATCTAATCTATATTCACACCCTTTCGGTTCAAAAGCATGACCCCTTGTCCTGTCACTACAGGCCCTGATAAAAAAATAAATAAATAAATAAACAAATAAATAGTCTTTCTCATATGCTCCCTTTAAATACTTAAAGGAATCTATAAAGTCTCTCTGAAGCCTCCTCTTCTCCAGGCTGAACCACTGCAACACTCCCAGCCTTTCTTTGTTGGAGAGCTATTTCTTCCTTCTGATTATTGCCTTCCAATGTAGCTACTCTAACTGGTCTATGCCTTTCTTGCATTGGGGGCCCCTCAACTGGATGGTATACAGCAGGTGGGCTCTCACAAGAGCAGAGTTGAGGGGGGATCACCTGCCTCAACCTCCTGTTCCCTCCACTTTTCATGAAGCACAGGATAAATTTGGCTGTCTGGGCTGCAAGCGCACCCTGCAAGCTCATATTCAGTTTTTCAAACACCAATACTCCCATGTCCTTCTTGGCACAGCTATTCTCAATCCATTCATCCCCCAGTCTATAACAGTAGCTGGAATTACCCTGACCCAGGTGCAGCACCTTGCATGTCTCCTTGTTGAACTTCAGGAGGCTGACACAAGCCCACTACTCCAGTCTATCCAGGTTCTTCTGAATGACATCCCCTTGCACTGGCGTACCAACTGCACCACTCAGCTGAGTGCCATCAGCAAAGTAGCTCAGGGTGTACTTACACTTAATCTCCATTTTATTAATGCAGATATTAATAGCTTAGGTCCCAGCCCAGACCCCCGAGGGATACCACTCTTTACACATTTTCAGTTGGTCACTAAGCCATTGACTATAATTCTTTGGACATGGTCACCTAAGCAATTCTTTTGTCCATCTAACAGTCAATACATCAAACCAATATTCCTTCATTTTAGTGCCAGGAATGTTGCAAGGAAACCATGTCAAAGGCCTTACGGAAGTCCAGTAGATGACATTAGTAGCTCTTCCCTTGTTTGTTGAGGAGTACGAAATAATAGAACAGAATCACAGAATCACAGAATAATCTAGGTTGGAAGAGCCCTCCATGATCACCTAGTCCAACCTTTGACCTAACGCTAAGTCCTCCACTAAACCATGTCACTAAGCTCTAAATCCAAACATCTTTTAAAAGACCTCCAAGGATGGTGACTCAATCACCTGACAAATGAAATCATTTAAGTGTATTGTTGCCTTCCACGGCAGTGGCGACCTGGTTCAGGAACAGCACGGCGACCAACCCCAGGCCTCTCGGGCCATCAGCTCACAGACACCAATATGGTGGATGGCAAATGGCGTTTATTAGTGAGTAACACTGTGTTATATAGCTTGGGTTTACAACGTCACTTCCGTCTGCTTACATCATAAACTACACGCTATTGCCTATCAAGGGAGGGGCTCTATCTTTCCATACAGCATGATATCTTCTGGCTGCCTGACCCTAACTGCCTACACTGGTTAGAAATTTTGACAGGGCATAACACAAGTATTTTCCCAGTGAGTGTTGCTGCAGCAGCAGCCTTACCTGAACCCCTCTTACCTCTTCAAAATCTTCCCTTTCTGTTAGCCAAGTGCCTCTTCTCTCCACCAAAACTCCCACCTTTATTCACCCAAAACATCCTGCAGCCCCCCAGGCCAGCCCCTCTCCCCAGCACAGCACAGCATGACACTGCTGGCCCTGAAGCTCCTCAAGCAGCACCCCTGCACATAAACACTGCCCTGCTCTGCTCCTGGGACACCCCATGTCCCAGAGATCATGTGGACCCACGACTGCCACCCAGTAGCACAGTGAACAAGTGACAAGTGCAATCAGTCCTCACAAGGGCTCAGAAGGAGAATGTGTAAGGTGAAAGGCAGAGCAGCTTCAAGTTGCTGGGACACCCTAGCAGTGCTGCAGTGCCAGGACTCCTTCCCCTCCATATCTGCACACAGCCAAGGCTCTCTGCAGCTCAAACACAGGCCTGCAAGGAAGGATCTCTGACAAGCAAGTCACTGCAGAGTCATGTTTTAACTTAAATTCATAGACAGCATGAGTTCTTGTTGACAACAAGTCTCTGTGTCACACAGGATGAACAAAGACATTTCTTCATGGACAACAATTTCACAAGAAAAGCAAAGTAAAATAAGAAAACAAACAAGTTAGCAAAAATCACACTGAGCAAGAAAATAACAACCAATAAAAACAAATTCTTGGCGTATAATGAGTTACATTATGAGTGATATGCAGAAGAAGACAGAGTTTATTGGTTCTGAAAAAACATCCATAACATAAGTTTCCATACTACATCCTTGAGCTCCTTGTTCCTCATGCTGTAGATGAGGGGGTTGACTGCTGGAGGCACCACCGAATACAAAACTGCCAGAAAAATATTCAGGAAGGAGGAGGACATGGAAGGGGGTTTTATGTAGGTAAATGTGACAGTGCTGATGAAAAGGGAGACCATGGCCAGGTGAGGGAGGCATTTGGAAAAGGCTTTGTGCCGTCCCTGCTCAGAGGGCATCCTCAGTACAGCCCTGAAGATCTGCACATAGGAGAAAAGAATGAAAACAAAACAACCAGTTACTAAACAGACACTAACCACAAGAAGCCCAACTTCCTTGAGGTAGGCATCTGAGCAGGAGAGCTTGAGGATCTGGGGAATTTCACAGAAGAACTGGTCCAGGACATTGCCTTGGCAAAATGAAAGGGAAAAGGTATTGGCAGTGTGCAGCACAGCATAGAGAAAAGTACATCCCCAGACAGCTGCTGTCATGTTGACACAAGTTCTGCTGTCCATTATTGTCCCGTAGTGCAGGGGCTTGCAGATGGCTATGTAGCGGTCATATGCCATGATAGAGAGAAGATAAAACTCTGCTGCTACAAACGCAACAAAGAAAAAGACCTGGGTAGCACAACCCAAGCAGGAAATGGCCTTTTGGTCCCAGAGGGAATTGGCCATGGCTTTGGGGACAGTGGTGGTAATAGTGCCCAGGTCAAGCAAGGCGAGGTTGAGGAGGAAGAAGTGTGTGGGGGTGTGGAGGTGGTTGTTGCAGGTTATGGCCATGAGGATGAAGCTGTTGCCCAGGAGGGCAGCCAGGTAGATGCCCAGGAAGAGCCCGAAGTGCAGGAGCTGCAGCTCACGCGTGTGTGCGAATGGCAGGAGGAGGAACTCACTGGGGAAGCTGTTGTTGGACATTTGCTGCCTCAGAGCATGGTTGGCTGTCAGTGGTGGAAAAGACAGAGACAAGTTAGACAGATTTTTCTGAGGAAAACCTAATCCTATGTATTCTGTTTCATCAAAACCTCCTCAGCATTACAAACTGTTACTTCCCCTTGCGGAAAATGTTCTCGTGCCTCAGGCTCTCAGTTTTCTTTCCCAAGGTGCAGAGGGACCAGACAGATCCTCTGTGGGCTCAGCTAGAATCAGTACTGACCTACAGCATTTGCTAAAAACCACTAGGGATGGATCTCAGGTGTGGCTGGCAAGAGGTATCTCAGTATTTTAGGTGCTGAGCAGGACATCCAGCAATACTTCAGGAAAAAAATGAGTATGTTCGTTAAAGAGTGTGGAGAAAAATTGTGATGTTCCTCACAGACCTACAGACCTCTTTGAGTGTAATGCTCTAACAGCCTCATTGACTGACACAACCTGGCAAGTCCATTAGCATTTGTGATGGTTTTACTCGGGTGGGCAGCCGAGTTCCACCACAACCGCTCTCTCACTCCCCCTCCTCAAAGAGGAGTGAGGAGAAAATACGATGAAAGGGGCTCAAGGGTTGAGATAAGGACAAGGAGATTGTGCAATAATTATTGTGACGGGCAAAACAGACTCAGCATAGAGAGAAAGTAAGATTTATTGCTTATTACTAACAAGCTAGAGAAGTGAGAAACAAAGGAAAGAAACCAAAAGCACCTTCCCCCCCATCCACCCTCTTCCACCTCCTCCCCCCGAGCGGCGCAGGGGAATGGGGGAATGGGAGCTATGGTCAGTCTACAGCACTTCTTCTCTGCCGCTCCTTCTCGGTCACTCTCATCCCCTGTGCTGTGGGGTCCCACCCACGGGATGCAGTCCTTGCTGAACTGATCCAGCGTGGGCTGTCCACAGGCAGCAGCTCTTCAAGAACTGCTCCAAATATGGGTCCGTACCACAGGGTCCATCCCTTTGGAGCAAACTGCTCCAACCTGGGTCCCCCACGGGCAGCAGCTCCTGCTGGGTCACCTGCTCCTGCGTGGTCTCCTCTCCACGGCCTACAGGTCCGACCCGGAATCTGCTCCGGCAGGGGTCTTCCACAGGCCGCAGTCTCCTTCGGGGCACAGGCTCCACCGTGGTCTCCTCCACGGGCTGCAGCGTGGAACCCTGCTCCACCGTGGTACTCCATGGGCTGCAGGGGGACATCCTGCTTCACCATGGTCCTCACCACAGGCCGCAGGGGACTTCTGCTCCGGTGCCTGGAGCACCTCTCCCCCTCCTTCTTCACTGACCTTGGCGCCTGCAAGGCTGTTTCTCACTCCTCTCACCCTCCCAGCTGCTGCGTGGTGCAGCGGTTTTTTCCCTGTCTTAAATATGCTCTCACAGAGGCGCAAAACAACATCGCTTATTGGCTCAGCTCTGGTCAGCAGTGGGGCCCTTACCAAACATGGGGCAGCTTCTAGATCCTTCTCACAGAAGCCACCCCTATGCCCCCCCCTGCTACCAAAACCTTGCCATGTAAACCCACTACAGCATTCTCGATTGTTCTTCAGGGCAGGAAAGTAAAAGCAGAGACTCTTGAAAGTGCCATCCCTGCAGCTAGTGCAGGAGTTGGTCTTCCTTGTCAAGAATCACCCCCAAAGTGTGTGCTGTAAAGCTGTGAGAGGCCTACACCAGGCAGCAGCCCCTGGGGACCAGCAGGACCCCACTGCGTCCTACTGATGGGACTCCTTCCACCCACAGCTTCTCCCTGCAGTGCCCTGGGCAGCTCTGCAGGCAGGCTGAGTGCTGAGCCCGGCAGGAAGCAGAGGCCCTGCCCCGGCAAACAGCCCCTGGGGCACAGCAGGGACCCTGCTCTGCACCACAGCCATGGGCATCCCTCCCTGCACCCCAGCTGCACAGCCTGCAGCTAGCCCTGGGAGTAGGAACACTCATGTCCTCTCCTTCAGTTATTTATTGCAGATAATCTCGGCTCTGGAGCTTGTTCTTCTCCTCTTACCCAAATACTGAGAGCGCTCCTGAAAGCTCTCATAGGTTGAGGGATTTGCCTGCAAATCTGGAGATGACAACAGGAACAACAGCTGCATTGCCCTGCAGCCAGAGACTTACCCTGTTCAGGGATGTGAAGATTTCTCCCACAGTCAGCTCTCAGCATGCCCCCTCCACACTGCCTTTAACTTCTCCCTCCCTTCTCTCAGCTGCCCTTGTCCCCTGCAGGCAGTGCCCCCAGCCCTGCTGCGCTGTGCAGAGGAGCTGCTCCTGGGCACAGCTGTCTCTCTGCAGCGCTGCCTACTTGCCAGGAGCTCCCATGTGGCCCAGGAGCCTGGCTCAGCTCAGTAGCACAGGGAGCTCTTGACAAGTACCTGGGCCTCCAGGGGAATTAACCTTGAAAATGACTGAAGCAGTCCCGGATGTTCTTCCCCTCAACTGGGAAGGAAACTCTCTTCTAGCACTATCCTTCCTCATACAGAAAAAGTATGAGGTCCAAGAATCACCTTTCCGTGTCCTGGTTTTAGGATGGCCAACCACACAAGGGAAGAGAGGGACATCCATTAGCCCTCCTGAGGGAAGAGTATCAGCTGAGTTAAGCAAGGCATGTCATTCTTTGTTTGCAGTCCAGAGGCTAGAAGGGGGCTCAGCCCCATGCCACACACACGCCCAAAGGAGTCCGGATTCACATAATCAGAGAATCATCTGGATTGGAAGAGACCTCCAAGATCACCTACTCCAACTTCACACCTAACACTAACAAGTGCTCCACTGAACCAAATCATTAAATTCTACATCTGAACGTCTTTTAAAAACTCCAGGGATGGTGACTCAACCACTTCCCTGGGCAGCCCATTCCAATGCCTAACAATACTTCCAGTAAATATGTTTTTCCTAACATTCAACCTAAACGTTCCCTGGTGCAACTTTAGCCCATTCCCCCTCATCCTGTCACCAGGCACATGGGAGAATAGACCAACAACCACCTTGCTACAGCCTCCTTTCAGGTACCTGTAGGGAGCGATAAGGTCACCCCTGAGCCTCCTCTTCTCCAGGCTAAACAACCCCAGATGCCTCAGCCTCTCCTCGTAAGACCCCTCAACACCTTTGTTCCCCTTCTCTGGACACACTCGAGCACCTCCATGTCCTTCTTGTACTGAGGGGCCCAAAACTGAACACAGTACTTGAGGTGTGGCTTCACCAGAGCCGGGTACAGGGGGACAATCACTTCCCTGGACCTGCTGGCCACACTCTTTCTGATACAAGCCAGGATGCTGTTGGCCTTCTTGGCCACCTGAGCACACTGCTGGCTCATATTCAGCCGATTCTCAACCAATACTCCCAGGTCCTTTATCTAACAGGCAGCTTTCTAACCACACATCTCCCAGCCTGTAGCTCTGCTTGGGGTTGTTGTGCCCCAGGTGCAGGACCCGGCACTTGGCCTTGTTGAACTTCATACCATTGGCCTCAGCCCATTGGTCCAGCATATCCGGATCCTCCTGCAGGGCCTTCCTTTTTAGATGTATAGCTCAGCGATATGGCTTAGTGTTAGGTCATATGTTGGACTAGGTGATCTTGGAGGTCTCTTCCAATCTAAACAATCTGTGGATCTGTGGTTCTGTGATAATATCAATTATGACAGGAACCGTCACTATTCTGTCTATCCCTGTGGGTGTGTATGTTTATTACGATTTTTTCTTATTTTTAGTTCAGCTACTTTTGCATATTAGAATTGTATTAGTCATCCCTTTTCCATTTCAGTATGTAATTGATCGTAGCTCAAAGACTGCAAAGCATGAGCCATGATCCCCACTTGTAGGGATCTGGGGCTGGTTCCCAAGTTCCCTGTTAGTTGCTCGTAGTCATGCAGCTGATGAATATTTCTAATTCCTAGACACTCAGGCTCTACAGAACATTATGACATTGATGGCAGATGATTTTATTTATTTATTTTCCTGGAGGGAGCCAGGAGCTTCCAGGAGAACCAAGGTGATCAGCAGGAGCACTATGCACCTGGGAGACAACCGCAAAGCAAGAACCTGTCCAAGGTGGACTGACCAGAGCTCAAGTGCTCAGTGTGGTGTGAGCAGGCAGAGGAGAGCTCTCCAGCCCCAGAGCTTGCAGCAGCCTTAGCAAAGGAGTCTGGCAAGTGATTTGTTTCAGCCCTAGGGCAATGGCAGTGACCCCATGAGCTGGGTCTGCCTCCCAGCCTGCCCTGCACAGCCCTGCATAATGCCCCCATGCTCCGGGCACCACAGCCACATCACTCTGCAGAGCAGCACTGCAAGCTGGGACTGAGAGGATGCTTCCCCTGAGTGTCTTCTAGGCCAGCTTCAGGCACATGGCTTCTGGATGTGGGCATGATCTTCACACTTCTACCTGGGCAGATCCTGGCCAAGAAGGGGGTGTTTTATAAGTATGGTATTACAAGGGCAGTGATGCCTCAGAAGCTCTAAGTCCAATAGTAAGCAAATGACTGTTAAACAACCGGTGAGTTGCCTTCTTTCTGAAGTAAATGACAGGCCATCCCTTGAATCCTGGTTGGGATCTGCGCCTTTAGGCTCACATCTGCTGGTCTCCAAGACAGGCCAGCAGATGCACCTGCTTTGCACATAGTTGGTGAGATCCTCTCATCCTAAGTACCGGTAGGCTCCATAGAGGAAAAAGTCTTGAATAGGTGTTGTCATGTCAGAGGTTTCAGCTTTTGCTTCATTCATCCTTCAGGGCTGCTTTCAGTTGCACTAGCACTTGCACTAGCAAGTGCCGGGTGCTGGACCTGGGACGGGGCAACCCTGGCTATATGTAAAGACTGGGCAACGAGACACTGGAGAGCAGCCCCACAGAGAGGGATCTGGGGGTTGTGGTTGACAGCAAGGTGAATACGAGCCAGCAGTGTGCCCTGGCAGCCAGGAGGGCCAACCGTATCCTGGGATGCATCAAGGATGGCAGTGCTAGTCATTTGAGGGAAGTGATTGTCCTGCTCTACTCTGCCCTGGTGTGGCCTCACCTTGAGTACTGTGTGCAGTTCTGGACACCACAGTACAAAAAGGATGTGAAACACTTGGAGAGTGTCCAGAGGAGGGCGACGAAGATGGTGAAGGGCCTAGAAGGGAAGACGTACGAGAAGCAGCTAAGGTCACTGGGTCACTGGGCCTGTTCAGCATGGAAAGGCTGGGGGGAGACCTCATCACGCTCTACAACTTCCTTGTGAGGGGGAGTGGAGGGACAGGTGTCAATCTATTCTCCTTAATCACCAGTGGTAGGACCCGTGGCAATGATGTCAAGCTGAAGCAGGGGAGGTTTAGGCTAAACATCAAGAAGTTCTTCACCGAGAGGGTGGTCGCACACTGGAACAGACTCGCCAGGGAAGCAGTCACTGCACCAAGCCCATTGGAGTTTTCTACACAGAGGGGGCCACTGCTTCCCAGAAGCCTGGGGAAACACAATGCCTTCTTGAGGGCATGCAAAAAGTTACCCTGGGTCTATAGGAACCATTCTGGAACCAAAACATGTAGGCAGGAAGCGCACTACTGGGGTGTTGCAGAGCTGCTGGGCACATTGTGCAGGGTGCTCCTACAGCCTTTGTGTCCTTCTCCATGCTGCCTTAGGAGCTGCTTCTTTCTCAGGAACAAAGCAGCCAACAGAGGTGTGACAGATACTCTGAGTTCATGAAAGCCATCAGAAAGCTGCCCCAAAGATGATGACTGATATGGGGAAGGCAGAAGGAGCCTGGCCTGGAGACATGTGAGATTTGAAGGAGGAAAGAGGAGTTTGGAGAGCAGAAGCTAATGATTTTGGAGAGGTAAGAATATTCAGGTAATGTTGATCCCACCATAAAGCTGACTTAAAGCAGTCGTGTGAGGCTCTTACCCTATTTTAACCTGTAACATTAATACTTAAATCTAAATGCCACTCCACAACCTGACAGGAATCCACTGCTCTAACTTTTGACCGCAATATCCCTTGAAGCCAAAATTAATCCATAACCACTATCCATTACCTTTACTCTCTTGCTCACCCTGATTCTTGCCCTTAACAGTAGCATTGAAATGCTCTATTTAAGCCTAGTCTCCTTGCAGACCTAAACACAACCCTCAACCAAAGAGCATGCCCATACCACAGACCTGACACCACAAGCAGAACACCAAACCGTAACACTAAATATCTTCTTAATCTCACCAAGAAAGGTTCACCATAGTCCCCAATGCCGTACATGAACAACTAAGATCCAAAGCCTGCCTACCTGTACATTAACCTTCTCACCTTTAACCTTCTTCCTAACCCTTAACTTCAGACTCTTGTTCTCTTGGGGCAAGGCACGAACCATGAGATTGCTGTGCAGTCACACAGAATTCAAAGATGAATGTGAGGGGCCATGGATCTGAGCACCTTGTTGGAACAAGGAGATGGGTAGGAATGTTCTGATGAGCTCAGCTCTGCCTCAGAATCTCCTGCCCCAGCAGGAGGAATGTCACTGTGGAAGGGGCTGTGAGGTCCCTTCTGTCCCTGCAGTTGATAGGGCACCAGCAGGAACATGACACAGAAGGGGACTGTGAGGTCACTTCTGTCTGAAGTAGCTGGCAGGCCACACTTAGACCTGGGATCTGTACTTTTTGGCTGGCATCTGCCAGTGGTCCTGCTAGGCCAGCAGAAGACACCTGGTTGGCATGCTGACTGTGGGATCCCCTCTGCCTACATATACAGGAGGACCCAGGCAGAAAGTAGGCCTGCATATGGGTTGTCCCGTCCCTTCTGCTTGAGTCCATGACTGGACAGCAACAGGCACAAAGCCTGGTTGTGTCTACACAAGAAGCTGCAAGGCCAGCAGCAGGACCATGACTTGGAAGATGCAGCTGAAGTGACTTCTGTCTAGTTTGCTGACAGGCCACAAGAAGGCTGATGGGTTGGGATGCCTACTTTAGGTGTGGTTTCCAACCTGATGGAGCTTTCTTTGGGAATAGGAAAGAGCAGGAGAGAAAAAACTTCAACAAAGTGCACCTTGGAAGGTTGGCACTGGCTGTGCTGTCATACTTGAGGTCACCCAAAGAGTGTCTGTGATCAGACCATGGCTTTGGGTTTCAAGGAACAGCTGGTGAGGGTTGACAAGACATCAGTGAAACCATGGAAATGTCAGGATGAGAGCAAGGTGGTGAGCAGAGATGGATGTCAGCAGCCTTCAAGGAAATAGGGCAAAGTGTGGGGCAGCATAGGAAAGTCTGGAGAGGACAAAGAGGTGGGTGCTGGCAAGAAGAGAAGGCCCCAACAACCCTCACATTTTTGTCCCCTTGGATAGAGCTTACGAGGAGATGAGATCTCGTCATTGCAAGGGGGCTCATTGCTTTCTTGAGACCCTGTGCAGAGGCAGGGAGGCGTCATACCATTGTTCATCTTGTCGCATCACACTGCCCACCACATCGCACAGACCCCCAGCAAGAGCCCTGAGACAGACATGGGGGTGCAGGATCTCCCCTCCCAGTGGCTGGAGTCAGGACCTGGCTCTTTTACTTCACCACAACAAACCCAGAGATTTCTCAGCACACTGCTTTGCCTATCTGTAATCATGGCATCCAATTATCTGCCCTAACAAGTCCCTGAGGAGAATCTCTTGGTAACCGCCCTCAGTGGGGCCCATTAATACTCCAAGTCACTTCAGCATTTCCTTCTGACTTTACTTTCTTAAGCAATTGCATCATTCTCCTCTCAGTACCTGAGGTTCACAGACTGAGCACCAAAATCCACCAAGGAACTCATTAAAAGGCAGAAACATCTAAGGAACCATATGTCTTCCATAGTTTTCTTCAAGTCTCCAAGACTTGGACACCTAATTGGAGAGCTTTCATGGTGTAGTTAAGGAGGAAGATTTGAAAAAGCACCTAATAAAAATCTTTTCTCATTTTAAAGGGGGAATTTTGTTGCATTTCATTTTTGAGCATCTTCAATTGATATCAGTCCAGGCCTTCTCCAATGGAGATGTCCACAGGGAGGAAAAGCAGACTCTTGAGGTCTGACAGTGCATGGACAACCTTGCTCCTCAGCACCCCAACCCTGACATTTCTCCCATTGGCCACCTGGCTCTTCCTTACAACAGACTTCTGCACTGAAGTTGGAAGCTGGATGTTACAGCCACTTTACACCAGCTCCCACCTGCTTTCCTTAGAGACCTGACTGCACAGAGCCACAGAAGGGATTTTCCTTATTTTAAAACAAACAACAGGAAAACATGCAGCAATTTTCCAAACAGCAAAGCAAGCTTCTCATCTTGTATGTCTCCAGTCAGGTTTACCTTCCCAAAAGGATGACTGTAAATTAAGTATTTTATACTGATTGAGAGGAAATTATAGGTATTAAGATTAGTATTATTCCATATGATCTTAATTCAATGATAAATGATGAGGAGCTTGCTACAGAAACAGATAGCCATACTGCTATTTGATGGGCAAAGCAGGAGAACCATGGGAAATGCATAGGTCCAGACAAGCAGCTGGAAAGGGGACATTCAGCATGGATTGTTTCTTCAAGATGGGTAGAAATACCTGGAAGATGAGGGAATACACCATGATGGAGAAAGCAATGACAATGCAAGTACAGGTGAACATCAGTATTTCTTCTCCTGTGATGAATACAGATCCTGAAAATTCACCTGAAGAAGAATGTAGATCACTGGTGAAGGAACTGTCATTTTGTGCCATCACCAATGAGGATTACAAAAACACTTCCACACATAACGGTAATATGTCCCACCCTATCTTTGTCATCCTGTGGGGCAGGGGAGATGGAGCCAACAGCCAAGGGACACATTTGGGTGTGGAAGATGGGGCCCAGCAGAGACAAGAAGTCAAGGCAGTGGGTGTGGGAGGGCAATAGAAGCAGCCCAAGGGGTGATGCTGCTTGTGAGCACACATTTGTGGCAGGAGCCTGAGTGGACCGCAGCAGTGTGTACATGCGAGGGGAGGCCAGGAAGCCCATGCCAAAAGCGCTCCTGCCAGCAGAGACAAGGCCAGGGCTGAGGGCAAGGGGAGAGGCAGGCCAAGGGCAGGGGCCTGCAAGATCCATGCTTAGCTCCCTGCCCCTGCAGCAGCCGCACTGGCCCTCAGCAGATGTGCTGGCCAGCATTCAATGGGAGGTCCTGATGTGCATCAGAAAGCAGCAAAGAGGGCACTGGAGAGGGCCAGGGTGAGGCGTGTGGCAGGCGGGTGGCAGATCCCTATGAAGGTCTGGCTGAGGGTCCCCTCTGCTGCAGCCAGTGTTCGGAGCATGGCAGGAGGAGGGTAGGCAGGGCTCATGGCCAAAGTGCAGAGCCTGACCCTCGATGCTCCATGACTGCCTTGCAGATCCTGGCAGGTTGCGATGAGGGGACAAAGGCCCTTGGCCCCCTTCCTGCTCTGCCCAGGCTGGCAAGGTCCCAGAGGAGCCTCCTCTCCCCTGCAACTCTGTACTGGGTCTGCCTGGGTTGTTAAATTTCCCTGCAGCAGCCCGTATGGTGCTGCTGCACTGCACTTGTAGCTTGAACAGCATTGGTATCACACCAGTGTTGTGTGTGCTGTTGAGCAGTGCTGGCACAGTATCAGGACTCTCTCTAGCCTTTCTAGGCGCTGGACAAAAATGTGAGAATGAAACATCACCAGGGCAGCTGACCTATACCAACCAAAAGGATATTCCATTCCATATGATGTCACACTCATCAATTAAAGGTGGAAAAAGGAAGAAGATGGGAGGGGTGGACTCTCGTTGCTGACACCTTAGAGGTGTCGGCTTCCATCAGTGTTGGTCAGTCTTTAAACACTACATCCCAAAAACACAGGCTCAGGCAATTCCAAAATATCAGAAGTCAAGCAGGCGGGGCAGAAGGCCGGCTTGGCTGACCAGGGATCTTCTTCTGGAGCTTAGGCATAAAAAGAAATTGTATGGCTGATGGAAGCAAGGTCAGGCAACGTGGAAGGACTACAGGGATGCTGTTCATGTTTGTAGGGAGAAAATTCATCTGGCCAAAGCCCAACTGGAGTTGAAACTGGCCAGGTCTGTGGGTGACAATAAAAAGTTTTATTTTAAATATGTGAATAGAAAAAGGAGGACCTGAAGAAACATACACTACTTGATGGAGAAGGTCACCTCACAGACAAGGACAGGCAAAGCAGCGATGTTTAATGCCTTCCTTGCCTCCATCTTCAATGCCGAGGATGGGTTTTGGGACCCCAGCTGCCCTGAGCTGGAGGACTGTGGTGGTGGGAATGATAAACTCCTATCTGACCCTGAATGTGTGTGGGATTTGCTGCTCCACCTGGATCCATACAAGTCCATGGGTCCGGACGGGATTCATCCTAGAGTGCTCAGAGTGCTGGTTGACATGATCACAGGACCTCTCTCAATTATTTTTCAACAGTCTTGGGAATCTGGAGAGGTCCCAGTTGCCAAATGTTGTGCCAATTTCAAGAACGGCAAGAAAGAAGACCCTGGTAAATACAGGCCTGTCAGTTTCATATCAGTGCCTGGTAAAATTATGGAGAAGATTGTCCTGGTAGTTACTGACGTGCACCTGGGGGACAATGCAGTCATTGGTCCCAGCCAACAAAGGTTCAAGAGAGGCAGAACCTGTTTCACAAATTTGATTTCCTTTTATGATAAGATCCTCCATCTAGTTGATCAAGGGAAACCAGCTGATGTGATCTTTTGGTATTTCAGTAATGCTTTTGACACACTTTCCCATAGGATCCTACTGGAAAAAAATGTCCAGCATATATCTGGAGAAAAATATCATCTATTAGGTGAACAGCTGGCTGATGGGTAGGACTCAAATGGTTGTGGTAAATGGGTCCACATCAGGCTGGGGCCAACCATATCCTGGTGCATCCTGGTGTGCATCAATCATGGCTTTGCTAGTTGGTCAACAGAGGAGATTGTCCCACTCTATTCTGCTCTGGTGCAGCCTCACCTCGAGTACTATGTGCAGTTGTGGGCACCACAGTACAAAAGGGACGTAAAACTGTTGGAGAGTGTCGAGAGGAGGGCAACGAAGATGGTGAAGGGCCTAGAGGGGAAGATGTATGAGGAGTAGCTGAGGTCACTGGGCCTGTTCAGCCTGGAAAAGAGGAGGCTGAGGGGATACCTCATCGCGGTCTACAACTTCCTCACAAGGGGGAGTGGAGGGGCAGTCACCAATCTATTCTCTCTGGTGACCAGTGACAGGACCCAAGGGAATGGTGCCAAGCCGTGACAGGGGAGGTTCAGGCTGGATATCAGGAAAAGGTTCTTCACGGAGAGGTTTGTCATGCACTGGAACAGGCTTCCCAGGGATGTGGTCATGGGAAGAGACCACTCTAACTTCAGAGTTTAAGAAGCATTTGGAATGTGCTGTAAGTCGTGTGGTCTGAATTTCTGTGTAGACCTGCTGTGGAGCCAGGAGTTGGGCTTGATGATCCTTATGGGTCCCTTCCAACTTTGGATGTTCTATGATTCTATGATTCAGTGATCATCTCTGAGTAGTGATAGCTTTACAGGTAGATCAGGTTAGTCTGTGCTTTCTGGCCCATGACCCAGTGCTGATCCACTGTCTTGGTGGCCATTCCCCCAGTATAGACACTGATGCCAGCAGAAGGATGGAGCTGGTCAAATTTCAAAGACCAGCTCCCCTTGGACAGTGGGGAATGGTCGTCTCCATGCTCCCCACAAGCAATCCCCAATCTGGCAGTGCTGCTGTGCAGAGCAAACAGTCTGTGGTGCTGTACCAGCAGATGTACTTCACGAAAGGGGAAATGAATCACTCCCCAGCTTCCCTTCCCTCTGCCTGCTGGGTATCCACTCTTTTTTCTGAGACTGCAGAGTCACAGGTTCCCTGTGAATACTTGGCTTTAGTTCTTTCCCTGTGGCTGAGCTCACAGTGGGAGATCTCTCAGTTTTAGAGGGGTGCAGTCATTGCCCACGTCAAGCTCCGCTGTCCCTGGAGGTCCCCTGGACTCTGCAGGCAGCTCCAGATTCCCCTCCTGAAGGACATCACCTGCAGGTCCCATGTGGGAACAGCCCTGGCTATGTAATTCAGCAACCATTCGCTGCCTCTGCTGTCACCAGACAGCCATGGGTGAGTCTTAAATCTAGCCCTTGGTCTCTGGCAGCTCATAAATGTGCCAATGAGCCATTCCCTCATGAACCAAAAGAGGAACATACCCTTGTGGGAACAATTCTTTGAGCCTTTTCTTGGCACTGGTTTGGGTAGGAAATCCCAGGCTTCAGGCATTGCACTGGGATGATTTGATTTTATTACAGAGATACTATGAGAGACTCTTCACTGACTCACTCAGAGTGGTAGATGCACATTTATACAGCCTCCATATGGGACAGAACAGGGTCATTCATTCATAGCAGAAGGGAGAATCCAAACATTTATGTAGCATCGGAACATGTGCAGTTAGTCAAAATGAGAATGGGAAAGTAGAATGCGTCATACAAAACATAATGAAAAGACAATGAGAACAGAAACACAAACCTAGAGTGGGATGTACTGAGATTCACTATTGGACAGGGAAGGGATCTTTATGAGTACTGAAAAACATCCTCCAGATCAGTTTTCTCACAGCATCCTGGAGTTCCTTGTTCCTCATGCTGTAGATGAGCGGGTTCACTGCTGGAGGCACCACCGAGTACAGAACTGCCAGCAAAAGATTCAGGGATGAGGAGGACATGGAGGGGGGCTTCAGGTAAGCTAAAAAGACAGTGCTGATAAACAGGCAGACCACAGCCAGGTGAGGGAGGCATGTGGAAAATACTTTGTGCCGTCTCTGCTGAGAAGAGATCCTCAGCACAGCCCTGAAGATCTGCACATAGGACAGCACAAGGAAAACAAAACACCCAAAGAGGAAACATGGTGTAACCACAATAAGCCCACTTCACTGAGGTAGGCATCTGAGCAAGAGAGCTTCAGGATTAGGGGAACTTCACAGAAGAACTGGTCCAGGGCATTGCCTTGGCAAAAGGGTGAGGGAAAAGGTATTGGCAGTGTGTACCATGGCATTGAGAGCACCACTGCCGCAGGCAGTTGCTGCCATTTTAACACAAGTTTTTCCATTTGTGAGGGTTCCATATTGCAGGGGTTTACAGATGGCAATGTAGCGGTCAAAGGCCATGACAACGAGAAGTAAATACTCCCCTCCAAGTAAAAGAACAAGCAGAAAGACCTGTGCAGCACATCCAGAGTAGGAGATGGTCTTGGTGTCCCCATGGCTTTGGGAACAGTGGTAGTAATAGTTCCCAAGTCGAGGAGGGTGAGGTTGAGGAGGAAGAAGTACATGGGGGTGTGGAGGCGGTGGTCACAGGCTATGGCTGTGAGGATGAGGCCGTTGCCCAGGAGGGCAGCCAGGTAGATGCCCAGGAAGAGCGCGAAGTGCAGGAGATGTAGCTCGCGAGTGTCTGCAAAAGGCAGGAGGAGGAACTCATTGGGGAAGCTCCTGTTGGACATTTTCTCCCTGTGGGCCCTAACAGCTGTGAGAAGAGGAAAAAGTCATAGCCATTCCTCATAGACTCCCCCTCACAACACTCCGATCCTT
Organism: Nettapus auritus; assembly: GCA_011076525.1. Taxonomy (NCBI): domain Eukaryota; kingdom Metazoa; phylum Chordata; class Aves; order Anseriformes; family Anatidae; genus Nettapus; species Nettapus auritus. The sequence goes on from JAACYP010026964.1 coordinate 18,103, forward strand.
AGTCCTTTTTGGCAGGACCTTGATGCAGTTCCCTCCCTGGAGTTCTGCTTTCTGATTACTGAGTGTGCCACAAGGAGTAGGGCTTCGGCCCATAGACTCCCCAGGTGTTGGTCATGCTCTAGTTCTGCATTACCTGGGAGCAGGGGGGCTGCAGAGGCCGGATCTGATATTCAGAATCACCCAGATGAAATCCCTCTGAAGACAGAAGGGTTTGTCAGCATCTACACCCCCAATTCCAAGACGGTTGGATGCAGAAGGAGGGGGATTACAGTCCTGTGTCCCCCTGGGAAGAAACCAAACACCTCTGATATCCACAGGCATCCACTGCAGATGACTGAGTGCCTCACCCTGCCTCCACGTACCTGAGCAAGGTCTCAGCACCCCACTGCTAGCCAAGGAGTTCCTTTTACCACCCCAAATGCCTTTCCCTGCCCACAGCATTTCGGCAGTTCTCCATCAGGTAAAGCAGAGCTGCTATGGGAGGGATTGCAGTCTGGAGGGCAGCTCACAGCTTGCAAGGATATCTCAAGGACTCAGTCAGGTGTCCTAATGAGGATATATCGGGTGAAGGGAGAGTCAGATCTTTTCCCACCCCCACTATCTGCATTGCCAAAGTCCCACAGGTTAGAGGAATGCTGGGACACCACAGCCCCATGGAAACATCCATGGGGTGGGAGCCACAAGGTTAGTGCCTGACTCTGCGGCTGAAACTGCCATCCCCAGAGGGTCAGACAACTGTGCCAAGAGCAGCACAGGCAGGTGGAGAAATGAGAACAAATACAGTGATGGTGTACGGGAGAGAGGCAAGGAGAGGGAAAGCTGGTCAAGGCTTCCCCTTTCCTAGCTGGACTGGGAGGAGAGGTGAGGGGAGTTGCTCAGGGAAAGCGATCTGCACTGCACAACATGGCAGGAGGTGCCCGTATTGCCCAGACACAGGATTCTGGTTAAATATTTCCTCTTGGTGCATGCCCCTGTCTCTGCTGCCTCAAGCTGTCCCTGTTGGGAGCTGCTTCTCTGTCCCCATGTCTGTGCCCTGCCATGGCTCACAGACCCCATGCCCTGTGCTCTGTGCTGTGTGCTCAGCTCTGCCCTGCAGACACCTCCAGGGGCAGGAAGCAGCCGAGGGGCATCGTCACCTGTTGTGGTCTAGCCCTGCAGGCAGCTCAACACCATGAAGCCATTCCCCCACTTCCCCAGAGTGGGATTGGGGAAAGAACCACAAAACAACAACAAACACAAAACAAAACAACAACAACAACAAAACCTGTTTTCAGCACCATAACAGCTACTAGGAAGGAAATTAACTCTATCCTAGCCAAGACCAGGACATTATGCTAGCAGTCATCTCACTCACACCATAATGAAACTGGGAAGGTAACATTACGTTTCCCTGAAGGCTGATGGGTGCTGAGGTTCCCCTAAAACCTCAGTGTGATGCTCTGAAAAACTGAGTCCTTCCTCTAAACCTCACATTTATATTTGCATTCCTACCAGCATGACCAAACAAAAAAAGCAGAAAAGAAAGCATCACACAACCACAGACTTGAGCTGGAAACATCTGCCTTGAATATACATATGGACAGTCCTCTACAGAGATATTGGGACTGTGTTGTGGAGCTGTGAGCAGCCTGCCCCAAGAAGCAGCCTCCCACCAGCAGCAGGACCCTGCCCTGCTTGGGGGCCTCCTTCCACCCACAGGTTTCTCCCCACAGTACCCTGGGCATCTCCCTGGGCAGGCTGAGTGCTGAGACTGGCAGGAAGCAGAGGCCCTGCCCTGGCACACAGCCCCTGGGGTACAGAAGGGACCTTGCTCTGCACCACACCCTGACCACCCATGCCTGCACCCCAACTGCACAGCCTGCAGCAAGCCCCACGAGAAGGAGCCCTTATGTCCTGTCCTTCTGACAGCTTTGGTTTATAAACCCTGCTCTGGAGCTTATCATTCTCATCTCATTCAAAGAAACTCTGAGTCCTCCTGAAAGCTCCCATAGGCTGTGGGATTTGCCAGCAAATCTGGAGATGGCTCCAAGAACAGCTGTGCTGCCCTGCAGCCAGAGACTTACCCTCTTCAGGGCTGTGAAGATTTCTCCCACACTCAGCTCTCAGCATCCCCCCTCCACACTGTCTTTAACTCCTCCCTCCCTTCTCTCAGACGCCCTTGTCCCCTGCAGGCAGTGCCCCCAGCCCTGCTGTGCTGTGCAGAGGAGCTGCTCCTGGGCACAGCTGTCTCTCTGCAGTACTGCCCGCTTGCCAGGAGCTCCCCTTGGGCCCAGGAGCCCAGCCCACCTCAGCAGCACAGCTCCAGCCTCTTTGTCTCTGCCTCTTAAGCCTCCCTGGAGGTGTCCCTGGACCTCCAGGGGAACTGACTTTGAAACTGAAGCAGTCACTGATGTTCCTTCCGTCCACTGGGGAAGGAAACTCACTTCCAGCATGGTCATTCTGCATTATCAGAAACACAGTATGGGTAATGATACAGAATCGCCTTTCCATGGCCTGGTTTTGGGCAGGACATCCAGGCAAGACAAGAGAGGGATCTCTCTTCCTCCTGCTGAGGGAAGAATTTCAGCTGAGTCAACCCAGGCATCACATTCTTTGCATTCCAGAAGCTAGAAGGGGGCTCAGCTCCCTGCCATGATTCACACAAATCCACAGGATTCCTCCTGCCTGGGCACAAACCAGGCAGCTGGATGTCAGCTGCTTGCCTCAGCTCCCAGCACATTGAGTGGAGACAGAGGCCAGGAGGGAGCTGTTCAGATGAAGACTCCTGGTGGCAATGGATTTGCCAGAGGTGGTGAAAGACGTATGCATGCTCTGATGGATTAATTGTGGGGTTTAGGGAGCATCTGGGAGCATCATTTTTAAGTGTAGGGAGATTTTCCTGGTCTAACAGAAATGAGAGCAGAAATCTACAGTGAGCACCACTGAATATTTTAGTGTCCATTAGTATTTTCTGAGCAACCCACACAGGCTTTCACCTGACAAAATGGAATCAGGTACCATAGGGAGTCATCAATTTCTCTCTTCTCCATCAACTCTGTTTGCAATATCTCCATTACTGACCATAATGACAATGGCCTCATGGACATCTCCACATTGTCTAATCCAATTCAGGGCAGGTCCTTGATTTTTTTTTATGGCCAAATACAGGGCTGTAGTGCTACATCAGGTAGCACTGTGGCTGGCAGGGCCAGCATTGGTCCTGGGCAGGAAAACCATCCCCATCCAAAGGAAGTGTGTGGCAGAAAATCAAGGCAAGAAGTGCAGGCAGATTCAATGTCTTTCTGCAAATGAGTGAGTGGTGCCCCTGCAGCGCAGCAAGGTCTGTCCCTTCTCTACCCACTAGATGCAGGCAGCCCATGAAGAGGAAGCCCATCACACTGGAGTCCCCACTGGTGTGCCTACACTCTCTGCTGTTTGCTCCCTCCCCCAACTTTTACTCAACCCCTTGATGCCAAGGAACAAGCCAACAATTTTCACAGAATGCCTGTCAGCAGCACCTGGTTGTTCCTGGAGGCTAGCTTCACCTCTGCCAGAGGCTTTCAGGGGCTTCAGAGACACACCACGCAGCAAACCTATTTTCTGCCGGGGCTGCCCAGGGCATCCCAGCTCAGATTCTCTCTGTCCTTGGGGACAGCAGGGTTTGCTCTCTCTGTTGGCATCCCATTTTAAATGAACGTTCCCATCTGCTGTCCACTCCAGCATGTCTCTAGCTTCAAAGAAAGCCTTTGCACATGCAGGGTCTTGGCCATTTCTTACCGGAATTCCCGAAGGAGAAGAAACATCTTGGCCTGTTGTCAGAGCTGAGGGGCATAAGCAAGGAGATAGAGGACTGCAGATGCCAGACCTCAGAGGGCCAGATTTGGGGCTGTTCAGGGAGCTGTTAGAGACGATCTCCTGGTCAGCAGCCCTGAAAAGCAGAAAAGCTCTTTGCCAGAGGGGCCGCATCCAAGGGTGCCAAGAGAGCAACACTCTTCAATATCTGTGAAAGGTCCTGAAGGCGGGGTGGACTCCCTGAGGACTGGCTAAAGGAAAAGTTGTAAGCAGCTTTCCAGAAGGTCCACGAGATGAGCAGGGCAGCTAAAGCTTGCTTAGAATTCCTTTGGTAGAGGAGCCTGCTCCAGAGCGTGTCCTCTTGGATCTCATTGCTGGGGATCTTAATAAGAAGGTGACTGAAAGTGAGGGTAGATCATAGCTGACCACCTTCATTTTTTCCTAGGATGAAATGATCACATCTGTGGGTGAAAGGAGAGCAGGGGTTCTCGTTTACCAGGATTCCAGCAAGGTTTCAATACAATCCCCCACAGCAATCTCTTTTCCAATAAGAAGCTGATTGAAGGGCGAGACCAATTGAATCTCCATGATATCCAGCAAGGACAAATCCCAAGATATGCCTCTGAGGTGGACAGCTGCCTTACAGTGAAACGGGTTAGGGATTGTACAGCTTCATTGTATAGAATCTAAATGGATCACAACAAATTCAATTGTTTGGAACAGAGTAGTTCCTTTGTAAGGGACCTTCAAAGGTCATCTAGTTTAATTGCCTGAGATCTTGAGGGCTAACCAAACGGTAGAGACTATGGATGAGGGCATTGTCCAAATGCCTGTTCAACACTGACAGGCCTGGGGCATCAACCAGGTCTCTAGGCATCCTGTTCCAGTGTTTGACCAACCTCACGGTACAGAAATGTTTCCCAAAGTACAGTCTGAACCTCCCATATGTGCCATTCCCACACATCCTGTCCGTTACTGGGGAGAAAAGAAATTGTCAACTTCCTCCCCACTTGCCCTTTCAGGAATTTATCAAGAGCAATGAGGTCGCCCCTCAGCCTTCTTTTCTCTAGACTAGACAACCCAAGTGTCCTCAGGCTCCACTCACAAAACATGCCTTCCAGCCAACTGACCATCTTTGTTGTCCTCCTCTAGATGCTTTCATGTCCACATCTTTCATCCATTGTGGAGCCCAGAACTGTGTACATGATTCAAAGGAAGGCTGCTCCAGTGCTCAATTAGCAGAAGACTCACCACTTTGGCTACGCATCCCAAGATGTGTTTTGCCCTCTTGGCTGCCAGGGCACCCTGTTGGATGAGGTTGAGCCTGCTGTCAACCAGCGCCCCCAAAACCCCTTTTTCTGAGCTCCTCTCTGTCCACTTCTCCCAGTTTGTGCTGGGCCTGTGTCCAGCATTGCTCTGTCCCAGGTGCAGAATCTGGCATTGTCTAGGTGACCCTGCTTGGCAGGGGGATTAGACTGGATGATCTTCAGTGGTCCCTTCCAACCTCTACCATACTGGGATTCTACCATCATGGCTAAAAGTGTTGCAGCTGGGTTGCAACCCTACAGAAAAATCCCAGGCCTTAGCTTACATTGGACAAAAACAACAGCCACCAACATTGAACATCAGCCAGTTCAATGACGTGCTGGGCTGTATGAGCAGTGGAATTGAGGATCCCCCTCTGCAGAGGACACTTTCTGCCTTAGGCAGTTGCAGCTCACAGCTGTGGTGGCTCAAGGCAGTCATCTACTTTGAGCAGCACCAGGCCTCTGTGTCTGATCTCAGGTCTGGTTTTTGAAAAGCTATGGTGTGATGCCATTGGACACCCCAGAAAATTGGTCTGTGTCATAAACAGGGCTGATATGGGGGAACTGCTAGCAACTGTATCTATTACTTCAGAGCAAAGAAGTAAAGGCAGGATCTATGCAACCTCTCAAGATTTTATTGCTCCCAGATCCATTTAGATGTGAAATGTAGGTGTGAAATATGCCAATACAAACATGTCATTGGAACAATTTCTCCAGAGAGTTGGGAGGAAGTGGAGTTTTGGAAATGTCAGCGTGATTTTATATTTGCAGAGAGGGAAGGTGTAATCATCTTGTGGTCCATGTCCCCAGCCTATGAAAAAAAGTCATGAGAATGATTTCGTAGACAACCTTCACAATTCTGAAAATAAAGACTTCTTGCACACCAATCACAACAATGTCCTTCCTTATTCCACATTATTCCATATGGTTCAACTTTTCCCTAGCTTCTTCACACATGGGTTGATTCAGTTGCCCATACAGAGAGGGCCACTGCCTCCCAGCTGCTCTGTTACTGAACAGCCAACTTTTTGGCATACATTTCAACTTTTGCCCAACATCTTCATTCAGGGCTGGAGTCAGTTGCCCACCTAGAGAGAGACACTGCCCTCCTGGGGCAGCTGAAGCCCTCCAATGGGGCTGGGGAATGTGACCTTGCACCTACGGGAACCTTTCTGGAGGAAGGACGTGGTCCAGAAGCAGGGTAGTCCAAGGCACCTCAGTTGAGACAACTGCTTTCTCTCCTTTGACTAGAAAGAGAAATCTGGGCAATTGAATGAAAGTTGTGGCCTGTTAGAAAAGATCACTCTCCGCCCTGCTGGAATAAGAAGGCATTTTGGTGGTCTTCGGATCTGCTTTGGAGTGAAAAAGGTATACAAATATATTTTCCATAGGTTGAAAGTTTTTCGGTTTGAAAAGTGGACTTCAGTGGAGACGGTATGACCTTCATGCTCCGCAGAGGCGTGTCATGTATTTTATATTGAATTACGCCTACCTTTGTTTTTGTTTCTTGGTGTATGCGTTTTGGCTGGAATAGAGTTAATTTCCTTCACAGAGGTTCCTATCACAGAGTCACGGAATCACAGAATAGTCTAGGTTGGAAGAGATTTCCAAGATCACTGAGTCCAACCTCTGACCTAACACTAACAAGTCTTCCACTAAACCATATCACTAAGCTCTACATCTAAACGTCTTTTACAGACCTCCAGGGATGGTGATTCAACCACTTCCCTGGGCAGCCTATTCCAGTGACTAACAACCCTTTCTGTAAAGAATTTTTTTCCTAATATCCAACCTAAACCTCCCCTCGCGCAACTTGAGCCCATTCCCCCTTGTCCTGTCACCAGGCATGTGGGAGAATAGACCAACCACCACCTCACTACAGCCTCCTTTCAGGTACCTACAAGCGCTGCTCTGACAAGGCCAAAAAATCGGCATGTTATCAGCACTCTTCTCATCCTAATCCAAAACACAGCATTCTACCAGCTACTAGGAGGAAAATTAACCCTGTCCTAACTGAAACCAGGACACCATCACACCTGTACTCTTCCAGTTTAGTAGCAAGAAAGTTTGAGAGGTCATATCAAAAGTCTTATAGATATTCAGGGAGATGACATCAGTAGCCCTTTCCTTTTCTGATGAGGAATATTAAAGAATGGAATAAAACGAAGAAATTCCTTTAGGTATATAAACATATGTATGCTTTTATTTATATATCGAGTTCTGACTATAGCATCAAGGAGTATATATAATATATACAGTACAGTGTTTTACTTGTATATTGCAAAATATCATACATCTTTTTGGAACACATCAAACAGTACCCTCACATAAAAAAATATATATATATATATAAACTGCTCCTTTAATGAGTACCTTGATCAAATCAAATGCCTTCAATCAAAATTCCAGGGGTGATTAAATTAAACTTTTACTCCTTTCTCTACCCCATGTCTCAGAGGCTTCCTTACAAAGGTTCTGGTTTGCTCAGTGCCAGCTGGCTGCATCTTTTCTCAACACAGAGGAGAACTGAAACACAGGGTTGATTTAGTCCACCAGAGATGACAATTTCAGGACTGTCTGCTTCTCAACATACAGCAAACACAACCCACACAGATCCTTGCTTGATGAACTCTTTGACCAATGGGGATATTTCTTGGGAGTTTTACAGAGAGACAAGATTTTTCTGAGGCCTGTAGCTCATCAGCTGCTATTTCTTCCAGATGAGACAGCCACATATATGAGACAAGAAGAGGAAAGGAGCTTCTCTTAACCACCACCTTGGGCAATAGCCCAGCTGCAACATGGACAACCAAGCTGCCAAAGCACTGAGTTGATACAGCTCACTGGGGGCTCCTTGGAAAAAGAATTAGATGTGATGAGAGGGGTCCAGCTGGAGATGCAGATGAGAGTCTGTGCATAAAAATAGATGGGATAACCTGGACATTGGTTTCTGGGGCCATTTCTGATGCCTTTGGGTATCTGAAAATTGTGCATGGATCAGAGGAGCATGACATAGGCCTCTAAGGTGACTGTCCCCCACTGGCAGTAGCTGCAGGAGGTAGAAAAGACATGGACTGCGACAGCTGCTGTGCACTTCTTTGCTGGGTGCTTGCAAAAGAGTGCTCCTCTTCCTTGACCATCTCCACCAGAATGAGGAGTTCATGTACCAGGCTTGCACGTCAACCCCCTGCACCTACTTTTCATTGTGAGGCTCCTGTGAGAGACTGCGATGCATATCTCTTGTCCTTAGCAGCAGAAGCACAAAGAGCTATGCCCAGTGGGTCTCCCCATCCTGCATTTCCATTCAGAACAGAGGTAGCTTTTAAACTAAAAGAGGGTAGATTTAGATTGGATATTCAGAAGCAATTGTTTTCTCTGAGGGTGGTGAGGCACTGGAACTGGTTGACCAGAGGAGCTGTGG
>JAACYP010026967.1:0-10364 GCA_011076525.1 Nettapus auritus
GGGGGGGGGCAAAGATTAATCGGTGCCGAGTGGTGCTCGGAGCCCCCCCGCCACGGCCCCGTGGCCTCTCCTGCTCTGCCCTCAGCCACCTTCGCCCTGCGGCTGGCAGAGGGGACATTTCGGTGGCCCTCGGGGCTAAGGTGGCCGCTTCGGGCTGTGCTGAGCCCCTGGGGGCTCACGGGGTCCTTCGGGACCCCCCCCCCCAGCGGGCACGGCCCCACATTGCCCCCCCCTTTGCTTGCCCACCCGGGAGCGGGGCTAATTTTAGGTCGGCGTTAATGAAGCTGCTCATTTGGAAGTCTATTTTAAGGGCCCTGACATCAGCAGTTGCTGTTTTCGGAGGTGGAGAGCCCTGGAGCACGTGGCTGGGACACGGCGGGGGGGGCACGGGCACCCCAGTGGGGTGTGGGGTGCGCTGCGCCCTGCCGGTACCGCAGCCCCCCCCGTGGCCCTATAGAGCTGTGGGGTGCAGCCATGGGGACCTGGGGGTGCGATGGTGAGGATGTGGGGCTGAGCTGGGGGGGGGTTCAGGGGTGCAGAAGGGGGGTTTTGGGGTGCTCTGGGGGCACAGTGGTGATGGTGCGATGGGGGGGATTTGGGTACGGAGCGGTGCGGGTGGGGGCAATAGTGGGGAGCTGGGGGCTGCGGTGGGGATTTGGGGGTGCAGTGGGGATTTGGGGGTGCGGTGATCGGATTTGGGGTGCAGTGATCGGATTTTGGGGTGCAGCGACCGGATTTTGGGGTGTAGGGTGATGATTTGAAGGTGCCGTGGTGGTGATGGGGGGCACAACAATGGTGCCCTGGGGGTGCGCGACGTGCGGCAGCGGGGATTTGGGTATGGTCGCAACGGGGTCCAGCAGCATCCCTTCGGGTTTCAGCACCACCACGCGAACCAGGGGGGCTCCCTCCCTCCCCAGCAGGGCCCTCACATCCCCGAGCCCCCCCGGGGCACCCCCTGTCTCCCTGGCGAGCCCCCCCCGTGCCGTTATCCGCAGGCAGGGGCTGGCGGATCAGCGGGGCCATGTGATGCTGGCGGCAGCTGGTGGCCCCGTGTCAGCTTGTTTGCTGCAGGCGAGCAGCCCGGCTGCTTTGTTAGATAAGCTGCCGCCCCGTAAGCACGCGGGGAGCTCAACTGGGGGGGGGGGACACGGGGGCTCGCACCCACCCCCCGTGGGCTTCGCCCTATTGCATGAGCCCGGGGGGTGCTTTTTGGGGTGAATGGGGTGCTTGGGGATTTATTGCTTTTCCTGGTTTTGGGTGGGTTTGGGGGGCTGTTTTTGCTTTGATGCCAGGGGGAGGTGGTGTGGGGGGTCCTGGTGCTGTCCCCATCCTGTCCCCGGTGTCCCCGCTGCCCTCGGCGGCGCTGACCCCGCGCGTCTCTCGTTCGCAGGCATGAGCCATGAGTCGAAGTCGCCTTCCCTAGGAATGCTGTCCACCGCCACCCGCACCACCGCCACCGTCAGCCCCCTCACCCCCTCGCCTCTCAACGGCTCCCTGGTCCCCAATGGCAGCCCGGCAGCCAGCAGCACTTTGTCCGTCCAGGCAGCACCTTCCTCCAGCTTCGCCGCCGCCCTCCGCAAGCTCGCCAAGCAAGCCGAGGAGCCCAGAGGTACGGACGGGATCCGGGGGGGGATTGGCACATCCCATAAACCTCCTCCAGAGCTCTGCGGGAACAAAATTTGGGCCACCCAGGGGTGCAGCAGAGCCGCCGTTTCGCCCCCATCCTCGTGCGCCACCGCCGTGTCCCCGTCACCGCCCTGCGCCGCCGGCCGCCCCGACCTCCCCTTCCCTCGCCCGCTCTCCCCGCCATTTCCCAGCCTCGTGTCTTCTTCTCGGCGCCGTGTCTCGAGGGGGCAGTTTAGAAATTCAATTCAGCCGGCGTGATCCAAGTGCCGTATCATTCCCTACCCCGGGAGGAAGGCTGGCGAGCACGCGGGGCGGAGGAGCGTGTCCTCGCCTCCCTCTCTCCCCTGCGCCCTCCCCGCCATGCTGCGCTGTGCTGTCCTTTTTCCCGAGGCTCCTGCGATGTGTTCCTTCACCAGCCTGATTTCCCTGCTAAATAACAACCCCGGGCAGCAGCACGGAGAGGCACGTGTGGAAATGGAGATGCCTGGTGCTGTCTCTGCTCCCCGGTGCCTTATCCGGGTGTTTAACGAGGATGGAGCAGGGAGGTGGAACACGGGGCGAGGATGTCCCCATCCCCTGTCACCCCACAGCACCCCAGGGCTCAGCCTCCATCCCTCTCTGCAGGGTTTCAGCTCTCAAAGGGGTCACGAGGGGGGTTTTGGAGCCACCAGGGCACACGGGGTTTCTCCCCACTGTTGCCCCCGGTGGGTCATTACCCAGCCCCTCGGGAGGACCCCCAACCCTTTACCAGAGCCATTTTGCAAACACCATTTACAAGAGCCATGAAATGCCACAAAAAGCCGTAACGCGAAGCCTTGGGCACCAAACGGTCCCAGGAAGCACGTGGGGGCATGATTTGTGGCCAGTCCCCACAAAAAATGCACCCGGCCCCATTAATCCCAGGGTGCCAGGTCACCGGGGGGCTCAGCTCCCTTCTGCCAGCTCCCCATCTGCTTCCCCCGGGGCAGTTGCATGGCTTTGGTTATTTTTTAATTTTTGGTTATTTGGTGATTTTGCCTTTTCCTCGCCTGCTCCCTCTCTCCTCACACCTGCGCTCGCTCACCCTTCGCATCCTTACCCAAAATCCTGCCCCGAAGCCGGTGCGAGGCCGCCAGCCACGCTCCCTTCGGATTTCCCCTCCCTCCCCCCCCGTCTGGGCGCCTGAATCGGCTCATCCCGGGGGTTTCCATGCGCGTGGGCTGCCGTGTGTGTGTCTAGGGAGCTGTTTCTCTCCGAGCCGTGGGTTTTTCCCCCTGGGAAGCCGCTCCTCATCCCATTTCCATCCCACGGGGCTGGGAGTTGCATGCGGTTTCCCCCCGGTTTCATGGACACAGGGATCAGCCCCCAGCAGGTGCACACGTGGCTTTTCCACTCTCAGGGCCTGCGGAGGGATGTTCTCCATCCCAAACAAGTGCGAGGGGACCTGGACGTGCCCTCCAGAGCATCCCTCACCACCACAGAGCCGGGCACGTTGCTCCCCATCGGAGGGAGCGAAGCACAAAGAAACCCCAAAGCCACAGGGGCCAGCTGGGGGCATCCTGCCTCGCTCCCTGCCCAGCTCTGCCTGCAGGGTATTTTTTTCCCCCCTTCTTTCTTTTTTTTTTTTTTTCCCCCCTCCTCCTTCAGGGTCTCAGCTGTTAATTACATTTGCCTGTCAGCCCCGGCTGCTAATCTGCTATCGCCGAGCGGAAAGCGGGAGGTCAGAAAACAAAGGTGACACCATCACACTGCGCCTCTTGTCATCTCCAATCCAGATTAGTTTCATTGACTAACTCCTGGCTGAATACCGCCAGTTAATTATAACGATCACAAACCCTCCCGTTTAAAGCCACACAGCGAGAATTAAGGTTCTGAAGTAAGACTTTAGCTTCATTAATTGCCGGGCTCATTGTGATGGTATTGATTGTTAACGCTATCGCGTGGTGAGTAATGGCTTCCCAGCTCAGAGGGGATTAGGCTGCTAATTGTTGTTGGCCTTGCGCTGACAAGATAGACTTCAGTGGGTGTCAAATCCGTATCGGCTGCCTCCTTTGTCGCGGGCAGCCTTTCTCTCCCCGAGCCTTGCCGCTCTCCAAATGAAAGCGATTCGGAGCGACTCGGGAATAATTAATAAGGCGGCGTGGCCGGCGGCTCGTCCTGCCCTGGCGCTGCTGCCTTGCTCCGCTGAGCATCCTCCTGGGGGGGCTTGGGGTGATCCTGCCTCCCCCTGCGCTCCTGGTGCTGGGTTTTGAGGTGCTGAGAGCGCGCCAGGTGCTTGGAAGGGGAAAAGAGCTGCCTTGCGTATTCAGGGGCCAGCTGGCCTGCTGGCGGGGCGAGGAGCCAGCTTGCACACCTGCAGGGCGAGCACTTGCACGCTCAGGGGAGGCGCCTTGCACGCTCAGGAGAGCAAGCTTGCACGCTCGAGGCAGCTGGCGTGCACACATCCATCGGTGCCAAGCTCCGTGCCAGGCTGGGCAGGATTGTCACCACCCTGCTGGCGTCCTGCGCCGGTGGCTTCGGCCACCCTGGCCTGTCCCCGCGTGCCACAAACCCCATTTTGGCCCCAATTCCCGGCCAAGGGGAGGCCACCAGCATCCTGCAGCTGGGGCTGGTCCCGGCTCCTGGGGGGTTCCGTGCTGGGGGGGTTGCAGCAGAGCACGCGGGGGTTGGAGTGATTTCAAATACAGAAGTCTCGTGCAAATAAAGCCCAAGCCTTGCCCGAGGGTTACGGGGAGTGACTCGCTCAGCATCCTGCTGGCACCCTGCAGCTTCCCCGGCTTGTGCTCAGCACCTTTTGGTTGGCATCGGTGTCAGGCACGGCCCCGCAGGATGCTCGCCCTTGCCCCCGGGAGCTGGGCTGGATTTCCTGGCGTAATGAGCCGGGTTTCGCCTTACCTTTCCCGGCACCTCATGGGGCTGATGTTTGCAGCTGAGTTTCCAGAGCGATGGGAATTAAACCCCAAGGAAAAGCCGAGCTCCCCATCACCACCAGAGCATGGGCGCTGCCATGGGGGTCCCCAGGGATGCTGGGGACATCCTGCCCTCGTGCCCCTCCAGATGGGGAAGGCGGTTTCATTGCCTAACTTCAGCCTTTTTCCCCCTTTTTTTCCCCGTTCCCCAGGGTCCTCAATAAGCAGCGAGTCGTCCCCGGTCTCATCTCCGGCCACCAACCACAGCTCGCCCGCCAGCACGCCCAAGCGCGGCCCCATGGGTCCCATCATCGTGCCACCGGGGGGGCACAGCGTGCCCAGCACCCCCCCCGTCGTCACCATCGCCCCCACCAAGACGGTCAACGGGGTCTGGAGGAGCGAGGGCAGACAGGTACGGCCGGGCTGGGTGCACGTGGGGGGGGATTCCCATCCCCAAAAAACACAGGGACGGCGGTGGCACGAGGCATGGGGTTCCCGTCTCTGTCCTCGCCACGGTGCCACCCGGGGCTGTCCCTTTTTTGTCCCCCCCGCCACGTCCCCAGGCTGCCATCATCAGGAGAAGAAGGCAGCAAGCGGAGGCGGAGGGGAAGGAGGAGGCGGGGTTGGGGGGGCACGCCGGCTAATTAAGAAGCATCGTTAGTGGTTCTCTCCTCTCCTCTCGCATGTTACGAGCAGATTCCCGGGGGGATTATGCCACTTGGAAAGACTAATTAAACCACAAAGCGGGGAGGTGACGGGGAGATGCCGAAATGAGGGGGGGGAGAAGGAACAAAATAAAATCCCTGGGTGCTCCAAGGGGCGCGGGGTGCCCACTGTGCCCCCCCCCCCAGCCACGTCTCCTTATCCTCCTCTTCCCAAGTGACCCCGGAGGAATATAGGTTAACCGAGCGTGCTTTATTGTCTGGCAGAGCCGCGCTCGCAGCGTGACGCCCCGAGCTGGGGGGGGGGGGAGGTAATTAGAGCAGAGCCTGGCGTGCACAATGAGCCCCCGATGCGCTCGGCGGGGGCTGCCGGGGGGACACCCTTTGTGCCGCCCACGGTCACCTTGGGACCGTCCCCGACGGCTCCGGGGGGCTCCTCTGGGAGGAGATGAAATGAGGTCCCCCTGCGGGGGTCCCCGCCGTCCCCTAACGCTTTTCCCACCCCGATTCCCTTCCAGCAAGAAGCGGGGTCGCGAGGCAGCAGCAGCAGCAGCAGCCGCGAGCGCCTCATCTCCGAGCCCCCCCTGGCGCAGGAAAAAGCGGGGGGCCCCGCGGTCCCCTCGCACCTCCTGGGGACGCCGTACTCCTTCGGGCTGCCCCCCAGCTCTGTGGTCCAGGATTCCCGTTTCCCTCCTCTCAAGTGAGTCTGCAGGCGACGGGATGGATGCGGGATGTGGGTGCCCCCCTAAGTTGGCGGGGGGACATCTCCCCGCTCCTCACCGTCCCTTTTCTCCCCCCGGCAGCCTGCAGCGCCCCGTCCACCACGTGGTTCCCCCCAGCGCCGTCACCGAGGACTACCTGCGCAGCTTTCGGCCCTACCACACCGCCGAGGACCTCCGCATGTCCTCCCTGCCTCCCCTCGGCCTCGACCCGGCCACGGCGGCCGCCTACTACCACCCCAGCTACCTGACCCACCACCCCTTCCCGCACCCTGCCTTCAGGTGGGCATCGCCCCGTCCTTACCATCAGGGGAAGGATGAGCCCTGGTGTCCAAAGGGCTCGCACCCCCCTCCGTGCCCATCACCGGGCACAAATCTCCTTTGCCACGAGTTGCAACCCTCCAGGACGGAATTTCACCCCGCCGTGGGACGTTTTGGGGTTGTGCGCCCCGCTGAGCATCCCTTTCCCCCTGGCAGGATGGACGACTCGTACTGCCTGTCGGCGCTGCGCTCCCCCTTCTACCCGCTGCCGACGCCGGGCTCGCTGCCCCCCCTGCACCCGTCAGCCATGCACCTGCACCTCTCGGGTGTTCGGTACCCCGGCGAGCTGGCGCACTCGTCGCTCTCGGCGCTGCAGTCGGAGCGCATCTCCAGCCTCGCCGCCGAGAGGTGAGCGGCCACGGGGGCGGCCGCCGCCGCCGCCGCGGGGCTGGCACGGGAGGTCCCCCCCCTGGGGGATGCTAACGGGCACCCAACCCCGTGGGGGGCGGATTTTTTTGGCTCTTCTCCGCAGGCTGCAAATGGACGAGGAGCTGCGGCAGAGGGAGAGGGAGCGCGAGAGGGAGAGGGAGAAGGAACGGGAGCGGGAAGCCGACCGGGAGCGGGAGAAGGAGCGCGAACGGGAGCGGGAGCGCGAGAAGGAGCTGGAGAGGGAGCGAGAGAAGGAGCGGGAACGGGAGCTGGAGAGGCAGAGGGAGCGCGCCCGCGAGAAGGAGCTGAGCATGGTGAAAGCCATGGAGGGCCCCTTCCTGCCCATGGCCGAGCTGCACGGGCTGCGGGGCCACCCGGCTGAGGAGCGGGGCAAGCCATCGGAGCCGCTGGCACCGGGCAGAGCAGGTAACGTCCTCGCAAGCCCGTCCCCTTTCCCCTCTCCAGATGGCAAAGCCGAGGGGGTCGGGGACCGTCTGAGTGGCGGGGGCCAGCTCGGGCTGCAGCTCGGCTGTGCCGGCTGCCAGCTCGCCGTGCCAAAAGCCCAGCTGCCGCGGCGCGCTCAGCGGGGCCGCTCCGCAGCGCCGGGGCTGTTGGAGAGGCGCCGCGGTGTTTGTGCCGGCTGACTTCACCCGGGCACGCCAAGCAGCTGGGCTGGCAGCGGGCGGGCAGCCCCCTGCGCGGTGCTGGGGGGAGAGGGGGCTTCGTTCTGGCAGCTCCCGTTACCTTATACCTGCGGGGATGCTCCCCGAAACGCCAGGCGGGGTTTGGCGTGCGCCCTCCCAACGCTCCGGCTCCCCTTTTTGCTCCCCAGAGAAACTCAAGGACTCGGTGCTGCCCACGCCGAAGCCCATCCAGCACCCGCTGCACCAGCCGCCGGCCTCGCACCACCCCGTGCCCAGCCTCATCCCCAACCACAACGTGTTCCCCCTGCCCGGCAGCAGCGCGGCCACGGCGCTGCTCATCCACCGCACCAACGAGGAGGAGAAGTGGCTGGCGCGGCAGCGCCGGCTGCGCCAGGAGAAGGAGGACCGCCAGTCCCAGGTCTCCGAGTTTCGGCAGCAGGTGCTGGAGCAGCACCTCGACATGGGGCGCGCCCCGAGCCAGCCCGAGCCCGAGCACCGCCCGGAGAACCCCAGGTAGGGCTCCTGCTGTAAAACCTGCCCAGATCAACCTCTCCAAATTAATTTCAACCCTCTCCGAGGACGGAGGTCACCCCTTTCTGCGGTCCCTGCTCCCGTTCTTCACCTTCCCTAACATCTAGTGGGGTTTTCCCATTCCTGCTGCCGGTCGCCGCGGCTGCGCTCCCCCCAGAAACTGGCTCAGGCTCCCCATTAGCTAGCTGAGACCCCCACCTCTCTCCCACCCGCCGGGCGAGCAGAAGCGCTTCCTTTTGCCCGGTGCCAGCAGGTCCCCGCCGCGCGGTGCCAGCCGGGCCGGCTGCGCTGGCAGCTCTGGCCATCGCCGGTGCCTGACATCTGCGCGGCAGCAGGCGGCGAGCCCGGGAGGTGGCCGGGGGCCAGCGGCGAGCGGCCAGGTGCTGCCGAGGCAGCGGCACCGCTAATTGCAGCTGGCCCTCTAGCACAGCCCTCGCCCCCAAAGCCGCTCCCCCGCAGCGTGCCGATGCGAGGGGGGCACCCCCTGTGTCCGTCCCCCCCCCAGCTCGATGCGGGTTTTCTCGCTCGGTTGCTGAGCGCTCCCGGCACCGCAGGCTCATCCGGGCGGCTGTGCTGCTGGCTTCCATTGTTATTTTTGGGTATCGAGGGGATTAGCGCAGCTAATCGAGTATAACAAGGAGCGGATTGCGGGGCTGCATAATGGCAAGTGCCTGCTGCAGCCGTCCGTCCCTCTCCAAAGCGGGGAGGAGAGAGCAAGGTCACCCTGAGCACGGCAGCACACGGGGACGGGTGTCCCCGTCCCCATCCCCACTGCTCTTCCCATCCCTGTCCCCCAGGGGCTGCCCGTGCCCCCTCAACCGGTCCATACGCCACCAAACAGCCCGGCGGGGAGGGACAGGGACCGATTTCGGCCAGGATAGAGGATGCTTTCGGTCGGAGGCGCTGCGGGTGCCTCGTGCCGGGGCTCTGTGGAGCTGTGCCACGTCTGGCGGCGCTGAGCCGTGTGCTGCTGCGCTGCGCCGGGGCGCTCGAGCGGAAAAGCGTTAAGCGCATGAAATATTTATCCTGCTAACAGGTCTGCTCCTTCCCGGGGTGTTTGGGGATGGTTTCACTGGGCTGTCCCTCTTTGCGTGCTGACAGCAGGGCGGTGTGGGGTGTCTGTGTCATCCCAGCCCCATGGTGGGGTCCAGCCTGGGGTCCCCCAGCGCACCGACCCGGCTGCGGGAGCTGTGCTGGGGGACAAGGATGTGGGCAGCCCCTGCATACCACCTCTCCATCCTGTTCCTCACCTCTCCATCCTGTTCCTCACCTCTCCATCCTGTTCCTCACCTCTCCATCCCTCTCCTCACCTCTCCATCCCTCTCCTCACCTCTCCACCCCACTCCTCACCTCTCCACCCCTCTCCTCTCCCCGCAGGTCAGGACCAAGCCGCCACGAGCCGAGCGTCCGGGAGCCGGGGCAGCACTTCGGCGGCCCACCGCCGCTCATCTCCCCCAAACCCCAGCACCACCCCATCACCACGTCCCTCTGGAACCCCGTCTCCCTGATGGATAGCCCCCCGGACCCTCCCCGGCGCCTCCCCGAGCCCCACGCCCTCCACGGCCACCCGGCCCCCTTCGAACCCAGCCGCCAGGGCATCCCGTTGGTGAAGGTGGAGCGGGTTTTCTGCCCCGAGAAGCTGGAGGACGGGGCGAGGAAAAGGGACGCGCTGGAGAAATACCCCCCACCGCGGGAGCCCGGCGCCCCTGAGCACGGGGGTTTCGCCCACGCGCCCTTCCTGGCCGAGCTGGAGAAATCCACGCAGAGCATCCTCAGCCAGCAGAGACCCCCGTTAGCCCCAACCGCCCCCTTCGGCGAGGCCGCCAAGCCCAGCTCGCCCTACAGAGCCCCCCCTCCGCGCTCCCAGGACCCCATGTACATCTACGACGAGTTCGTGCAGCAGCACCGCAGGCTGGTCAGCAAGCTCGACCTGGAGGAGCGTCGGCGGAGGGAAGCCCGTGAGAAAGGTGAGTGGGGGCTTGCAGGGCGCTGGGACCCCCCCCCGGGGACACTGGGACCCCCGGTGGGGGCTGCCAGGGCGTCCCCCAGGGATGCCGGCAGCCCAGCAAGGTGGCCGGCCTGCGGGCGTGCAGTGTGATGGCTCCTGAAAGCCCAAATCAGAGCGGCTCGGTAAATCCTCCGCCGGAGACATGGCCAATTAATAAATGATGAGCCGAGGCTAATAAGCCGCTTTAAATATTGATAGGGAAGGAGGCGACGGAGCTCGGTGTGGGGCAGGCGTTGTCGTGCCCCCTCCAGCGGGGATGGGGAGGCTTCCTGGGGTCCCAGCGGGCCCCCCAGGGCTGACGCCAGCCTCTGCCCCCCACCAGGTTATTACTACGACCTGGACGACTCCTGCGACGACAGCGACGAGGAGGAGGTGCGGGCACATCTCCGGTGCGTGGCCGAGCAGCCCCCGCTGAAGCTGGACACGTCCTCCGAGGTACGGGCACGGGATGGAGATGGGATGGGGATGGGATGGGGATGGGGTTGAGTTGAGGATGGGGGTGGGATGGGGATGGGATGGGGATGGGATAAGGATGAAGATGAGGATGGCATGGGGATGGAATGGGGATAGGATGGGGATGGGGATGGGGATGGGAT
>JAACYP010026972.1:0-14582 GCA_011076525.1 Nettapus auritus
AAAAATCTTGAAATAGTTTGATTCTATGAGAAAGTAACTTATAACACTGGCCACCTTAATAATTCTGGGAGGAGCTGGAGTGGGGACTGGGGTAGCTTCCTTGGTAAAACAAAATCAGGAATTCATTTCGTTACGAATTGCTGTAGACGAGGACCTGACCCGAATTGAACAATCTATCTCGGCCCTGGAAAAATACGTTAGGTCACTCTCAGAGGTAGTGTTACAAAATCGTAGGGGATTAGATTTGGTATTTTTACAACAGGGCGGGCTGTGTGCAGCCCTGAAAGAGGAATGCTGTGTGTATGCTGATCACACTGGAGTAGTAAGAGGTACGATGGCAAAACTCAGGGAAGGGTTGGAAAAACAGGAAACGGGAGAATGAAGCCCGACAGAGCTGGTACGAATCTTGGTTTAATTATTCACCTTGGCTTACTACTTTATTATCAACAGTAGCAGGACCTTTATTGTTATTAGTAATAGCACTAACTTTTGGACCATATATTTTTAATAAACTGATCGCGATTGTAAAGGGTCGTTTAGAAGCGGCACATTTAATGCTCATACGTGCCAAATATGAGCCAATAAGCACCGAAGAAGGGATTGAAGAAACATTAGTCCTCAGTAGCCAGGCATTGCAAAGATTCAATGAACAAAATAAGTAACCAAAAGAAAAAGGAGGGACTGTAATATACAATAAGTGTTTGTTCATTGAAGAATGGGGGTAGTGAAGGTTTCCTGCTGAAATAAGGAGCTGTGAAATGCCTGCAAACTGCTTAGCTCTGTCTTTTGTTTAAAGACACTGGTGCAAAACTCATGTAACAACTTCCTCAGAAGTTGCTAAACCAGTGTAACAACATTCTGCCTTCCTGAACCACAACGCAGAGGAAGACTACGGCCTTCATCTTCACGACCACCAGAGGAACTGAGATAAAAGGGGACTCTGGTGGGGGTGAGGTGCGCGCCGTTGGTGGAGCAGACTCCCCGGCCGCCCAGCGCTGTTTTGCTTGCTGATTGCTTACTCAATAAACTCGATACTAAATTTCATAACGCCTCCTATAAATTATTTGGGGGAGAAACTGATTTGAAGTTCGAAGTTAGAAATTGTCTTAGTGACGAAGTATTCTTTATTGGCAGCGCTGGATGCACGGGGGAATCTCTCCGCCTAACGTGCATACCTGAAGTGACAAACTATCTCATATTTATACAGCAATACGATGAATATTCAGTTAACGCCTATACATATTCATTACCTAATCCCGCCTACTCTCGCGTCGTATGCTAATTAGCTTATCAGTCCTTTTGAGCTTGCGCAGATTCTTCCAAGAATGGTGGGCAGGGGTCTTCGGGACGTGGGCAGTGGTCTTTGGGAGGAAGACCATAGGTCTTCCTCACAGTGCACTTTTCACCTTTTGCTAAAAAATGCTGAGTCAGCAGGGTTGGCTGTTTTCCAAGCTGCAGAACCAGTTTTGGCTGACAACCTGTTATCTGTCTTTCCCCATTTGGTGTGTTTTTATCTCAAGTTTCAGCCTCAGCTCAAATTCCAATTTCAGCCAGCATCCCGTTATCTGTCTTTCCCCCCTTTGGTGTGTTTCAGCCCAAGTTTCAAGAAGATGCTAGCAGACACAATATACATGAGGATGTCTTATTCTCATTATATTTTAACTACAAGATTTATTCTATCCTAAAGTGAGTTCATACTATATCATTCCCCCCTTTTCTAGAAAATCTTAGTAAATTCTTTTACTTAATACAAATATTTTTCTTCCCAATCTCTATGATATGTATCCCTCAAAGCCTTGCCATGTACTTTTGTCAAGGAAGCTAATACGGCCATTC
This sequence comes from Nettapus auritus, assembly GCA_011076525.1. Classification (NCBI taxonomy): domain Eukaryota; kingdom Metazoa; phylum Chordata; class Aves; order Anseriformes; family Anatidae; genus Nettapus; species Nettapus auritus. The sequence goes on from JAACYP010026972.1 coordinate 1,837, forward strand.
GTTGTAACATTTTCCAGTTCCAAACGAGCATTAAAAAGACAATATTAGACTTATACCAACTAATATCAATAAAACAATAATGGGGTGAGATAAGGTGTTCAAAATCCCAGTTGCAGTTGGCGACCATCCAAAGAGGGCATCCCACCAGTTGTGATTTGTGTACCGGGGTGGATACAACCTCCCTGTTGGTCATTTTTGGAAATTGGTTTCACTAAAATCCCCATTACTTTCTCGTGGGTTGTTCCATTAATCATTCGGCATCCTATTTAATTTCATCCCCTATGGTTCTTTGGTGTGTCCATTCTTCCCCTAATTTTTACCATTCTGATAATGTATGTAAATGGTCACCATTTGTTGGCCAAATAACCACAACTTCTAACTTTCCATTAATGCTCTTATCTTCTTTTGTTACGGCTTCGGACCAAGGCCACTCACCATTCTCTGTTGTCACAGGGGCACCTTTCAATTATTGAATCACAATTACAACTATAAGCCAGAAAAATAAAAATGGTTCTGTTAACTAAATTTCTGCTAATTACATTACCAAATACTCCCAACCATAATGTCCTCATTTTGTTCAACTAAGCTTCAGTTTCAGTTCACCGTCACCCAGCATTGCTTTCCAGGAGGCTTCTGGAGCTTTCTTCACTCGAGAAAAGTGAATCCAAGCAGCTTGTTCTTTAATCTTGATAGCAGTATGGGTTGTCAGCAACACTTGATACGGTCCATTCCATTTTTCTTCTAGGGGTTGTCCTGAAACAGTCTTTACATATATATAATTCCCAGGCATAAAGGGGTGGATTGGTTGATCCAACCCTCTAGCCCTGGTCCCTAAAATAAATTTATGTACTTTATTTGTTTCTGATATAAGCATATAAATATTCTGATCCTAACTGCGTTAGATCCTCTCCACTAAATAGAGATTGATACGGACTTCCATATAAGATTTCAAAGGGACTCAAATTTTCTTTTAACTCTAATTCTAAGTAATGCTAAAGGGAGGCATTGAAGCCATGACAAATTAGCTTCTTGTCCGATTTTAGCTATTGGTTGTTTAATTAAATGGTTCCACTTGTCTGTGGTCTATAGGGAGTATGTAGTTGCCAATCTATCTTTAGAATCTTACTTATCTGTTGTACCACGTGCGCACAAAAATATGAACCTCTATCAGAAGACATTGCTACTGGAATCCCAAAGCGTGGTATTATTTCATTTAATGAGACTTTAATAAGACCACTTCTCTTGCTTTGTTTGTTCGACAGGGAAGGGCTTTGGGCCATCCTGAAAATGTGTCAGTCAGAACCAGTAAATAGTGATAACCCCCTTTTCTAGGGAGTTCTGAAAAATCAATTTGCCACTGTTGCCCCGGATGATTTCCCTTATCACCTATTCCAAATTTTATTCTATTCTTGGCACTGGGGTTATTGTATATGTCAGCTCCCCAATGTGTTTTATTGTGTTCTGTAAGAACTGTGGGCCATATCAAATTAGAGGGTATTACTACTCGATTATCTTTTAAAAATACCCATCCATCTGGTTTCATTTTACCTTTCAAATCTTCAATTAATTTCAAGTCTTCTTTTGTATAATTTGGTTTTTGGTTCATGTATATAGTTTGGACTTTACTGTCTGGTATCAAAGACAATGCCTTCACTTCAGTTATTTCAGCTACCCGCTTAGCCTCTTGATCTGCCAATTGATTTCCAATTTCAAAATCGGCGTTCCCCTTTTGGTGTCCTCGACAATGCATGATAGCTACCTTTTCTGGTTGTTTTACTGCCTCTAACAATTTCAGAATTTCTTCAGCGTGTTTTATCTGTTTTCCCTGAGCGGTCAGCAATCCACGTTCTTTCCAAATCGCTCCATGAGCATGCACCACGCCGAATGCATATTTAGAATCTGTCCAAATATTTATTTTCCATCCTGCTGCTAGTTCCAGTGCTCGCGTAAGAGCAATTATCTCTGCTTTCTGGGCAGACGTCCCAGGAGGTAGCGGTTTGGACTCGATTACCTGTTGAGTGGTTGTAATGGCATACCCTGCCTTACGTTGTCCTTGTTTCACAAAGCTGCTTCCATCAGTATACCAGGATTCGTCAGCATCTTCTAAAGGTTCTTCCTTAAGATCAGGTCGACTAGAGTACACAGTCTCCATTGTTTCTATACAATCATGTGTTATTGGTTCAGAGCTCCGCTAAGGAAAGAAGCTGTCATTCCTAAAAAGGTTTGTAACTCCTTTACCGTTTGGGGTTCTGGAGTTCGGCAGATGACTTCCTTACGTTCAGTTCCTAGTTCTCGTTGTCCTCCTGAAATTTCAAATCCCAAATAGGTCACACGTTGTTGAACCAGCTGGGCTTTCTGTTGGGAGACTCGATATCCGTTTAAACCCAGAAAATTAAGGAGACTTATAGTCCATTCAATACAACTCTCTTTAGTCTCGGTAGCTATTAAGAGATCATCTACATATTGTAACAAAGCCCCTTCAGTGTCCGGAGGCATCCAAGTCTCGAGTTCCTTTGCTAATTGGTTTCCAAAAATGGTGGGGCTATTCTTGAATCCTTGAGGTAGTACTGTCCATGTGAGCTGCGTCTTTCTACCTGAGTCGGGGTTTTCCCATTCAAAGGCAAATAGGTTTTGACTTTCTGTGGCTAAGGCCAGGCAGAAGAAGGCGTCTTTTAAATCCAGTACGGTAAACCAAACCTGACTATTCTTTAACTTTGTCAGCAAAGTATAAGGGTTTGCCACTACAGGATGTATATCCTCGGTGATTTTATTTATAGCCCTCAAATCCTGAACTAGCCTATAGCTTTTTCCATCTGCCTTTTTGATTGGCAATATGGGTGTATTGTATTCTGATTCACATTCAACTAATAATCCATACTGTAGAAATTTATCAATTATCTCTTTAATTCCTTTCCTATCTTCTATCCTCAAGGGATATTGTTTAACCTTAATGGGTTTCTCTCCTGGCTTTAATTTAATAATTATTGGGCTAACATTTTTAGCTCTTCCAGGGACTTCAGTGGCCCAAACTCCTGGATACACCTGATCTGTGATTTCTGAGGGTATTTCACTTTTAGGGTCAGTTTGTATTAGTGCTAAGCTCAACACATTTATTAGTTGTTCTTCTCCTATCCTTAATTCCATTTTCCCTTTTTCAAAGACAATTTTTGCTTCTAATTGTTCTAACAAATCCCGACCTAATAGGGATTTTGGAGATCCAGGTAGATATAAAAACCTATGTATCCCCATTTGTTTTCCCAGTTTATATTTCAATGGTTTTAAGAAAAAAGCATTTTCTTGTTGGCCAGTGGCTCCTATCACAGTCACAAAGTCTTTATCTTCTGGTATTAGTTTCTGGTTCAGCACTGAATAAGAAGCTCCTGTGTCTATTAAGAATTCCATCTCCTGTTCCAACTTCCCTAGCTTAATTTTAACCAGTGGATCCGCTAGGGTGAATTCCCCCGGTCCACTTCATTGTTCAGGAGAAATATTTGCTATTGCAGGTCGGGCCCCACTCAGCCTTGGACACTGTCTTCTCCAATGACCTATTTCCTTACAATAGGCACACTGATCTGATCTTAAGGGCTGTTGAAATCCTCCCCGTCTTTCAGCTCCCCTACCCCTAACTCGGAGAGGTTCTTCTTGTTTTCTCAATGCAGCTACGGTTGCTGCAGCAATAGTTCGTCCTAGTTTCTGTCTTTCGTCCCCTTCCCAGTTTCTAAATACTCTCCAGGCCTCTTCCACCAGCCTTTCCAAATCTCTTATATCTGGTTCCTTCATTTTCTGAAGTTTCTGCCTTATATCCTCAGCAGACTGTCCTAGGAATAATGAAACCAGCTGTAGTTTACCTTCCTCAGACGAAGGATCTAATGTGGTGTACTTTTGCATGGCTGTCCTTAAACGGTCAAGAAATTCCGTGGGTGTCTCAGATTATCCCTGTTTTATTGTATGTAGTCTTGACCAATTAACTGATTTTGGTATCGCATTTTCCAAAGCAATTCTTATCCATTCCTGGTATCTTTTTAACAAACGATAATCATTGTCATCATTATAGTCCCAATTAGGGTCTGTTCTAGGCACGTGAACTTCCACCGTGCCTGGTAGGGCTCCCGTTACTGTTTGAATCTGTACTTGTGTCCAAGCAGTTTTAATTACTAGTTGTTTTTCTGTCTCGGATAACACAGCCAGCATTATTTCTATATCCTTCGAATCTGGCTCTAAGCTCTTCACAATTAGCTCAAATCTTTTAGCAACTGCCTCCGGATCATCTTGGTACCCTTTTACTGCTTCTTTCCAGGAATCTAAATCATTTGTTGTAAAAGGCACCTTTATTCTGGCAGGCCCGTTAGTTCCCATGGCTTGCTGCAAAGGGGCTTGAATTATTGGCCCTGCTTTGCTCCTTGTACAAGCAGTTATCAGAGTAAATTCCTTTTGATTTAAATCATCTCTCGTACCTTCAGCTCCTGTTTCCTTACCTACACCGCCATCTATCTACACAGGAGATAGATGCGAAACAAAATCCTCCATTCTTTCCTCTGGTTCACTTAATTTTAAACATCTTTGTCCAATACTACATGCCGAACAACACCTCCTCATTTTCCCAGCACCATCCTTCCTCATATCTTTTTCCATTGCCAATATTAAGGGATCTTGTGGTGCTAGGTTAATTCCACACTCCTTTTGCCACTCTGGGTGATTCCTCAGTGAAAAACATATCAGCATACATTACCTCATCCCATTTTCCTTCTCTCCGTAGGAACAACATTAACTGTAACAAAGTATTATAGTTTAAAGTTCCATTAAAAGGCCACTTTTCTCCACATTCCAGCTTATAAAGCAGCCACCATTGATTACAATATTTTATCAATGTTTTCCTGTTCATGCTTCCACCAGCAGACCCTCCAATATCCTTCCAATGACTCAATACACATCCTAAAGGGCTTTTCTTTAAAATCCCACCACTTTGTCTTCCTCCCATCTTCCCAGTTCACATTCACAGAATACACTTATCACTTACAAAATACAACACACAGGTATCTTTCCGCAGCAACACCAAGAACCTACAATTATCACCAAGAGTATAATCAAAATCACAATAACAATAATCAGCGTCAAATTCCACATTCAGTAAGTCAGGAAACCGAAATAAGCAACACTGTAACAAATGAACCTTATAGGCAACCTTGCCAGGTTCCAAATGGCAACTGAATGCCGACAAAACCAAAACAAATGAACCTTATAGGAGGTTCCAAATGGCAACTGAATGCCGACAAAACCAAAACAAAATCAACGTATACCTAAGGTGCTAGCCACGAAAGTATACACCACCCTGCAAATTTTCCTTCCGACTTATGAGGAGTTCCAAATGACCAGTCTACCAACCAACCAAACAAACAAAAAATAAAGAATACCTTCACTTACAGCGATGGGGTCCTTGTCTGCCTCTGCAGTGATCCGTTGAGTCAAGGAGTCCCTCCGGGAAATCCCGGGGGTACCCTAGGGAGTCCTATTCCCAGCGGGTCCTGCAGCCCGACAGAGAGGTTGTCCCATCTGGGGTGCCAGATTGATTTGAAGAACGAAGTCAGAAATTGTCTTAGTGACGAAGTATTCTTTATTGGCAGCGATGGATGCACGGGGGATCCTTCCACCTAACGTGCATACCTGAAGTGACAAACTATCTCATATTTATACAGCAGTACGATGAATATTCAAGTAACGCCTATACATATTCATTACCTAATCCCGCCTACTCTCGCGTCGTATGCTAATTAGCTTATCAGTCCTTTGCGCTTGCGCAGATTCTTCCAAGAATTGTGGGCAGGGGTCTTTGGGACGTGGGCAGTGGTCTTTGGGAAAAAGACCGTAGGTCTTCCTCACAGTGCACTTTTCACCTTTTGCTAAAAAATGCTGAGTCAGCAGGGTTGGCTGTTTTCCAAGCTGCAGAACCAGTTTTGGCTGACAACCTGTTATCTGTCTTTCCCCATTTGGTGTGTTTTTATCTCAAGTTTCAGCCTCAGCTCAAATTCCAATTTCAGCCAGCATCCCATTATCTGTCTTTCCCCCCTTTGGTGTGTTTCAGCTCAAGTTTCAAGAAGATGCTAGCAGACACAATATACATGAGGATGTCTTATTCTCATTATATTTTAACTACAAGATTTATTCTCTCCTAAAGTGAGTTCATACGATATCAAAACTTATAACAGGAAGGAACAACCGGAAGTATCAGTACAGGCTGGTTGACGACATTAAAAGGAGCGCAGTCGGCAGGTCAAGGGAGGTGATCCTCCCCCTCTACTCTGCCCTGGTCAGGCCTCACATGGAGTACTGTGTCCAGTTCTGGGCTCCCCGGTACAAAAGAGACAGGGATCTCCTGGAAAGAGTACAGCGGAGGGCCACAAAGATGATACGGGGCCTGGAGCATCTTCCCTATAAAGAAAGGCTGAGAGACCTGGGTCTGTTCAGCCTGGAGAAGAGAAGACTGAGAGGAGATCTCATCAATGTGTATAAATATCTGAGGGGTGGGAGACAGAAGGATGTAGCCAACCTCTTCTCAGTGGTTTGTGGGGACAGGACAAGGGGTAATGGCCACAAGATGGAGCACAGGAAGTTCTGCACCAACATGCAAAAGAACTTCTTCACGGTGAGGGTGACAGAACACTGGAACAGGCTGCCCAGGGAGGTTGTGGGGTCTCCTTCTCTGGAGATATTGAAGGCCCGTCTGGATGCCTACCTGGGCAGCCTGCTCTGAGGAACCTGCTTTGCAGGGGGGTAGGACCCAATGATCTTTCGATGTCCCTTCCAACCCCTTCAGTTCTGTGATTCTGTGAGTCTGTGATGGGCTTCAGAAACATCCAGAAACTGGCTCAAATAGCATTTTGAATACTGTAATGTACTAGTCAGTTATCACAGCTAGACTTTCTTACAGAGTTTGTATTCCTGGAGAAAAATGTGTGCTTTTTTTTGTGCTTTTAAAATACTTTTATGGCCTCCTGGTCTCTTCTGGGCTCACTGGGAAGAGGCAGCTGGTACCCAGAGGTGCTATAGACACTAAGTCATTTAGCACATGCTGTTTCACCCCACTTACAGGCAATATTGTGCTCCTCTCTGACAGATACAGAGATGAAAACTGGTTGGATTTACAGCTGAAGCCAGGCTACAGAGCCCACTTTCCACTGGAGGAGCTCCAGCACCTCTTGCCAGTCTGGGCTCCTTCTGTGTCTCTGTAATAGGCTCTCAGAAAGGCAGGGTTAAACAGCTCTCATGTTGCACAGAGCATACAGCACAGTACATTTGGTCTGTTGCAACTGTAATTCAGACCTCCAGTAATAGTGCTCTCAGCACAAGAATGACCTACCAGACCCCTTGGCTCCAAGGGAGATTTTGGGAACAAGCCTAAATTCCATTCCCTGCCATCATCCTGTGATAGCTTGTGCTAGCAGCCTGCATCACACACTTGTGCCCTGGAGCTCTTCCTCTTGTGCCACTCCTCACTTCCCAGAGGGGTGTGAGAACCACAGGAGGGTGGCCAGCACTAAGCCATGTCCGCAGTGGGCAGGTGTACTGGGTCTGGATGGGATGTTAACTTTCCCTGCAGCAGCCCATACAGTGCTGTTCTCTGCACTTGTAGCTAGAACAGCAGCGTTATCACACCAGTGTTGTGTCTGCTGCTGAGAAGTGCTGGCACAGCATCAGGACTCTCTCTAACCCTCCTGGGGGGTGGGCAAAAAGTGAGAAAGAAACATCACCAGGGCAGCTGACCTAAACTAACCAAAGAGATATTCCATAACATATGATGTCACACTCAGCAATAAAAGGTGGAAAAAGGAAGAAGAGGGGAGGGGTCGGCTCTCATTGTGAAAAACGTCTGTCCTCCTCGCAAACACCGGCTACGTGCGTTGAGGCCCTGCTTCAAAGACATGGTCAAGCATCAGTCTAGTGTATCCATTCCCAACGCTTGCAGGGGTCAAAATCTTTTTCTAGTGAGGAGACGCCATGTTGAGGAGAGACGGAGATCAGGGGTTCAGTGTTTATGGGAGGCGCCGATGGCAATAATGGCGGAAGGAACGGATTGGAGCTCGTGCCTGGCTTCTCGAAATCAGTTCGAATGGTAGGTTCTGCTGGCACGCAAGCACCCCCTTGTGTCACTATCGCCTCTTCCTTGGATGGTAGATTTGCCCCCATTTTACTTCCCGCTGCTCACCTGGGGATAGGTGTGGATCCGGATGGGAAGCTGCAGTCCGGCTGTCAGCTTGACTCATTCAGCAGGGTTCCCTTTGGACGCTATGCCTGTGTTGTCTATCCCCTAATCTGTGATCACGTCGGGGTCACCATTTGAAGGGAATGAACGACATGACTCCAGGCTGGCACACAACCGAAGCAACTTTATTCTGTAAACATGGTACCTATATAACCTTATGCCCCTATCACGTGACATCATGTGACATCACGTGACTGGGCAAGCTTGCTTATTAGCTGTCATTTGGTTGTTCACGAGGTGATCTTGCGGCAGCCACACCCCCATTGCGTGCACTGATGTGCAACTGGGCAAACCGCACATGTCGGCTGTCCTCCCCCTACCTTGAGCCACGTGGTCCTCACCTCATTCTGCATTTTCCCTTTGTTTACTTAATTTCTGTATCTAATATATCCCACATATTTTCTGACCGCTCTCCTATAGAGAATTACAGAAATGAAATGAATATGTATGTAACCCACTAATATAAGCACACTGCCAGTAACCCTTGTGTGTGTTAGGTGGAGCAATCCCCCCCACACCCAGTGCCATATTAAAGAATACCTGCTTAATAACTTTGGTTATTGACTTTTAATTGCGTCACCACCAGTTAAAGCACTACCCAAAGGTTCATGTGTCAAGTAGTGCAGAAAAGCACTCCCACAAATATTTCATTTCTAAATGCTGCAACTGCCTCTGTGCAATTGGCAACCAGCAGTACAGAAAACTCAAACAAGCAAAACTTCATTTGCCATCACAACCTAATACTCTCTGAGCTAGCTTCAAACCCTATTCTTTTCATAAATCCTCTATAATACATGGAATAGTTTGACCTTTAAATTCCAAGCGAAGTACAGAATGTATCTAGTAGGTTTAGAAATACTTTCAGAATGAAGGACTCCAACCCAATAATACAGGGTTAAGGTTATCATGGGCTGCACACATGAATATTTTAAATTCTTCAACAAAAATACTTGCAATGACCTTTTTGCTCTGTATCTCCCCGAAAAGTCTCACATCTCTGAAATCACACAATTGAAGATTAACCAAGGGGTAGTTGAACTTTTATATAAAGGTTTTTAATTCAAAGCTTGTACACTTGTAACAGTAAAGGCAGTGATTTGATATATATATATATATTTAAAATTCCACTTCATTACACATAATGCTTCCATATATGTTGCATAGAAAGATCCATAATGGGAAAAAAAAAAAAAAAAAAAAAAAACTTTGGCATCAGAACAGTATTAGCTTACCTTGCACCCTGAATCCCATCCTAAATGCTGTATAGATGCCTACAGAAGTACATCAGCAATCTGTCTCAAGCAGAAGTGTTAACAGACACAAAACAGAACTGGAAAGTTATCCAAACTACATATAAATTCTGGAATTATATTTCTTGCTATATGTGCCTAGTCTCAATTCTTTTGAATACAAAAACATACAAAATAGAATGCTTAATTATAAAAAGCTAAATAACCATCCAAATTTGACTTTAATAAATACAGAATCACAGAATCATCTAGGGTGGAAGAGACCTCCAAGATCACCGAGTCCAACCTCTGACCTAACACTAACAAGGCCTCCACTAAACCAAATCCCTAAGCTCTACATCTAAATGTCTTTTAAAGATCTCCAGGGATGGTGACTCAACCACTTCCCTGGGCAGCCCATTCCAATGCCTAACAACCCTTTTAGTAAAGAAGTTCTTCCTAATATCCAACCTAAATCTCCCCTGGCGCAACTTTAGCCCATTCCCCCTCGTCCTGTCACCAGGCACGTGGGATAACAGACCAATCCCCACCTCGCTACAGCCTCCTCTAAGGTACCTGTAGAGTGCAATAAGGTCGCCCCTGAGCCTTCTTTTCTTCAGGCTGAACAACCCCAGCTCCCTCAGCCGCTCCTCATAAGACTTGTTCTCCAGACCCCTCACCAGCTTCATTGCCCTTCTGTTGTGGTTTAACCTGGCTGGCAGCTAAACACCACACAGCCGTTCGCTCACCCTCCCCCCTCCCTCTCTGGGATGGGGGAGAGAAATGGAAAAGTGAAACGAGAGTTGAGATAGAGACAGCTTATTAAGATAGGAAAACAATAATAATAATAATAATAATAATAATGTGTATGAAACAAGTGATGCACAATGCAATTGCTCACCACCCGCTGACCGATGCCCAGTCTATCCCGAGCAGCCGGCCCCCCCAACCCGGTTAGCCACCCCTATCTATTGTTTAGCATGACGTCAGATGGTATGGAATACTCCTTTGGCTAGTTTGGGTCAGCTGTCCTGGGTCTGTCCCCTCCCAGCTCTTGCTGCACCCCCAGGCTGCCCACTGGCAGGACAGAGCGAGGAGCTGAAAAGTCCTTGGCTTGGTACAAGCACTGCTCTGCAACAACCAAAACATCGGCATGTTATCAGCATTCTTCTCATCCTAATCCAAAACACAGCACTCTACCAGCTACTAGGAGGAAAACTGACTGTCCTAACTGAAACCAGGACATATATCCACCCCTTATTCCATACCATTTATGTCATGCTGAGGTTACACTCTTTTCAATACATTTTAATTAATCACCATTTTCATCTAAGGTATATAGCAATCATGGTAGTGATGACATACGGTATTATACAATAATTAATATAATACAATTCAGCTCATGGGCTATTCTCACCCAGTATTAAATCCCCTTGAGGTACACATCGGACCTCCCCATTCTTTTGCATTACCCACCAAGTGCCTCCAGGTCCCTGAGCAAAAGCAATCCCGCGAATGGGTTTGCCTTTTCCTGAGGCAGGAGTAGCCCAGACTGCCTTTCCCAGCATGTTTCTTGTATGCACTACAGGAACTTTATCCCCTTCTACAGTACGTAACAGGTTTGATTGGGCAGGTCCAGCTCAGTTAGCAGATCCCCTAATATTGACTAACCAGGTGGCCTTTGCCAAATGCGTGTCCCAATTTTGGAATGTCCCAGCAGCCATTGCTTTCAGTGTAGTCTTTAACAGTCCATTATATCGCTCAACTTTCCCGGAGGCTGGTGCATGATAAGGAATGTGATACACCCACTCAACACCATGTTCTTTGGCCCAAGTGCCTATAAGGTTGTTTCGGAAATGAGTCCCATTGTCTGACTCAATTCCTTCAGGGGTGCCATGTCGCCATAGGACTTGTTTTTCAAGGCCCAGGATAGTGTTCTGGGCGGTGGCATGGGGCACAGGATATGTTTCCAGCCATCCGGTGGTTGCTTCCACCATTGTAAGTACGTGGCGCTTGCCATTGCGGGTTTGAGGGAGTGTGATGTAATCAATCTGCCAGGCCTATCCATATTTATATTTCAGCCATCGTCCTCCATACCAAAGAGGCTTTAAGCACTTCGCTTGCTTGATTGCGGCACATGTTTCACAATCATGAATAACCTGCGCTATAGTGTCCATGGTCAGGTCCACCCCTCGATCACGAGCCCATTTGTATGTTGCATCTCTGCCTTGATGGCCTGAGGTGTCATGGGCCCATCGGGCTATAAATAATTCCCCCTTATGTTGCCAGTCCAGGTCCACCTGAGCCACTTCGATCTTAGCAGCCTGATCCACCTGCTGGTTGTTTTGATGTTCTTCAGTAGCCCGATTCTTGGGCACATGAGCATCTACATGGCGTACCTTTACAACTAGGTTCTCTACCCGGGCAGCAATATCTTGCCACAATGCCGCAGCCCAGATGGGTTTGCCTCTGCGCTGCCAGTTGTTCTGCTTCCATTGTTGTAACCACCCCCACAGGGCATTTGCTACCATCCATGAATCAGTATAAAGGTAGAGAACTGGCCATTTTTCTCGTTCAGCAATATCTAAAGCCAGCTGGATGGCTTTCACTTCCTCAAATTGACTCGATTCACCTTCTCCCTCAGTAGCTTCTGCAACTCGTCATGTAGGACTCCATACAGCAGCCTTCCATCTCCGATGCTTTCCCACAATACGACAGGACACATCAGTGAACAGAGCATATCTCTTCTCATCTTCTGGTAGCTTGTTGTACAGTGGGGCTTCTTCCTCTTCTGGTGATATCCCAAAGTATTTGCCTTCTGGCCAGTCCATAATAACTTCCAAGATTCCTGGGCGACTGGGGTTTCCTATTCGAGCCCGCTGAGTAATCAGTGCAACCCACTTGCTCCATGTAGCATCAGTTGCATGATGTGTAGAGGGGACCCTTCCTTTGAACATCCAGCCCAGTACTGGCAGTCGGGGTGCCAGGAGGAGCTGTGCTTCAGTACCGATCACTTCTGAAGCAGATCAAACTCCTTCATATGCTGCCAATATTTCCTTTTCGGTTGGAGTGTAGCGGGCCTCAGATCCTCTGTATCCCCGACTCCAAAACCCTAGGGGTTGACCTCGAGTTTCCCCAGGTTCCTTCTGCCAGAGGCTCCAGGTGGGGCCATTCTCCCCGGCTGCGGTGTAGAGCACATTCATTACATCTGGTCCTGTTCGGACTGGCCCAAGGGCTACTGCATGAACTATTTCCTGCTT